>KZ805481.1:53236-88028 GCA_003073855.1 Periconia macrospinosa
ATAATAAGTACATGTGCCAGTCAGCTTAGCGGTCGAAAGGGGAGGGGGGGATCGGAAAAAATATGAATTTGTGTAAAAGGAGACATGGAGTTTTTTTTCTTTTCGGGCCGGGGCCGTATTCGAGAAATTAGTAGGGTATCTACCTTTGTTGTATATACCGTATCGTACGGAGTAACGGTGGCTGGGTGTTAACGCTTGGGCTTGGTGTGTGTGGTGTGGTACCTGTGCAGTGTGTAGTCAGATATCGTATGAATGTACGCGCGGGCGTATCGCCTCGCTACCGACCATGCAGTGTACATGAAGATTACGCCAGGTTCATGGTCAGTCATCCTCACCCCACGCCCGTTTCCCTTCAGCTCGCCACACATACGCACGCGCGCTGGCGTTGGGCGTATCGCTACTTCATGTACATGTCGTGTAAAGTGTGGAGAGTGAAGTACAAAGGTGACAGAGTGACAGAATGACAGCAAACGCCGCACCATCCACACGCCACACCCGTATATGTCTCCGTGCGGCGTGGCATCGCGACAGGGAGCGCGAATCGTCAAGACCGAGAAAGGAATATGCAACTCGCTATCGATTTTTTTTTCTCGGGCGGTCTGACTACGAGCGTCGTATCCGTCCCGTCCGGCCGCCTCTCAGCCTCGTCGAGGCCCTCCAGCCGAGACGGATGCTCGGGTTCCCGAAAATTTATCTTTCTCATCAACATTTTTCCCCTGTATCTATTCAATTATCTTCGCGCATGGGATCGGTGTGGATGGGTGGCTGCCTAGCTGGCTGGTCAGATGGGTTCCTTGTCTCCACTTTCAGAGCATCTTCATCCTTCAGTTGGGAGGCTGGAACCTCGCGCAGTGGGGCTGAGCATGCGTGTTCGTGTAAGTATCTGCCGTGCGTGAGATGTATGCGACGCGATGCGATGCGCTGCAGGGCCATACCAAGACGGATTCAAATCCGTTGAGCTGGTCTTTTTCTCTTTCGGATTGCGTCCTTCGCTGGATTGGGATGGAGAGGACTGTTTCGGGCTGGTGTACGGGGATCGGTTAGGTAGGGGATGGGGGGCTACTTTTTGCGGAAAGGGGAGAATCGCGATGGCCATGTGGGAATACGGGCGTTACGGGGTTGGAGAATGATTGTAGCTCGGTTGCCTGTGATTCTGTGCGATGCTCGTTGAAAGGGGGGAAAGAGAGAAGGGGGACGATGTTTCCCCCTTTTTTTTTTGTTTGGGGGGTGGTTTTGAGGTTGCTGACGATGACGATGACAAGGTGAGTACGAGGCAAGTTTCACTAAATAAAATAAAACAGAACAAATGCCGTGGATTAGAAAACCGTCTGTTCCCCTTGCAGAAAAACCATGTTCGGTAGAAGATGATTCGTCAATAGATCTTACAAAAGCCGTCCTAGGCAGTCCCATCCGGGTAAGCTTAGTGCGGTCATTACCTAGGTAGGAAAAGGTTCTGCTAGCTGCTAGCAACATTGCTTAATTCCTCCTCAAACTCACGCATGGTATTTTTTGCAATCCTCATAATGCTGGTTTTACCATGTCCCCAACGCCTGCGAGATTGTCAAAATTGATTGTAGAATCACAAGTAGAGCTGTAGATTTTCGGAGACGAAGAGCAGCAAGAGCCGCCAGTTGAGAAAGAGATATTCGCGGATTGCCGTGTTGTGCGGTGGGATATGAAGATGCACATGAACTGCCCTGGCTGTAGTATTCCGTAGGAAACCGTCCTCGGGTTCATGGAATCATGTTCCTCCCATAATTAACCGTCTCGTTGTATTGTGGGTTGTACTGAATGCAATATGCAATTCTGAGGGCCATTCAAGAGCCGGGCAGTTAGTGAACGAGGCCCACGTACTATTTGCTTTCTCTCGGTGATGACGGCAAACTCCGCCCGCTCTTTCTCTCCACCCTGATTTCATTTACGGTCTGGCAAAGGGAGATTCCATGCTGCTGCAGAAGTTTTATTCTTGCTGATCTTTGTGGACTCCTGCTCGTCTCTTTCCTCCCTTCCCTGTAATGATGGCAGGCAGGAGGGGGATCAGGTGAAGGGATTTGTCGCTAGCTTCAGAGAGCGGTCCCCTCTGCCCTCCTACTCCACCCCCTCCACCAGAACGCCATCATCCCCACAACGCCACCTGTCTCATCCCTCTGCATCTTCTTCATCTTTGTGCTCTTACTGAGAGACTCATCTTCCCTGTCTTTTTCAAATGAGTAGCCGCAGGGCTGTGTCCGGGGTAAGGGCTTCCTTCAACCGCGGCGGCCATCCTTTGAGCAGCATCGACGAACCCACAACACCACAGGGTGAGGAGACGCTACGGGCAGCTTTGAGAGGTGGGAAAGGCATATGAGGCTCACATAAACAGCATTTTATCTGTTGAGATGCAACTGGTGGTGGTGTTGGCTGGAATACTGAAAGCTTAGCCCGCCAGCATCTCCGGCCGGGCCAGTGGCACCATCAACACCGCGATAGACCATCATTCCCATTATACAGAGGAAGCGGCAAGCGTACCAGCATCAAAAGTAGCTTCTTTTGATCATACTGAAGGTCTGAGAGCCTCGCTCTTGTTGTGCGAATGTAGATCGCAACCGGTTCTCCAAACGCCAGCCTGACCGCCCGCCGCATTTTCCCGCAGCCGCCACTATCGGGCACCAGCGACAACCAGCATCCTGTTGCTTTTGCTTATATCATATAGATATTTGCGAAACATAACATGACGAAGCCAGCAACGTGCTCGACTTGAAGAGCTCCTTGAGTTTGTAACCGCAAGTACAGCGTATTCTGCCACATACAAGAGTCCACTTCGACGATTTGGACGACAGAAACTCCCCTACCCGCCCCAGTCTGACATGCGCAATGAAGTCCCAGCGAGCATACATCCTGCATCATCGAAAGACTTTCTCTACGCTGGATTCCCCAGCGATTCAACATAAATGATAAATCGCGGGTATACTCGCACCAAAAAAGTCACGTTTCGAAACAAAAAGCTTGGTGGAACATAACCTCGGAGGATGTTGATGCCAGCGGAATACATGCCGTTATCTTCTCGGGACGCGCACCAGTGTTCCGCATCATACATATCGCCACCCTGTCTGCCGACCTGAGGAAGATTCGCGTTCATGGTACGAGTAGCAAAGATCCTTGTGTGTTGTATCAGGAAGAGATATAAGCTTGCTGTATGTCCGCGAGGTAGATCGAAATAATTCTTCCATCGAGCTACGCCAGAAAGAGATAGTTATAGGTATACCAGGAGAATGGCGTACAGAGCTTCGAAAGAAATTCCAGCACAGTATCTTCCAGATGATACCTGGTCCTGAGATGTTTGAAAGAGCACAGTGAAGCGCCCCGGAAGCGCACTGTGGCAATGGGAGCTCCTCAGGGAGGACAATCTTGGATAGTTGTTCGCAATTGAACATCAAAAACTCCAACTACATCCAGACGACAACGAGGTTCGCCTGGGATGGAAGGACCAATTCCAGGAGCGCCAGGAACCGGAAGTATTCAATGTGAACGATTGCACCAATTGAGGTTTTTTATCGTCCCTATGACGTGATACACAAATCACTCGCTATATCGACACAGATTAACAAACCATTTACAACTATTGTCGGTGAAGGAGATGCACATAGGACGATGACATCAATATAAGCTTAACCCAAAACCACTGAAGGATCGGATCCGATAAGTTCGCATCACGAACATTCTCGATCTCATAGCTCGAGATAGTGCAGCGTGTGTTTTGACAATATCCTCTGGACAGGCAAGTCGCCTGGCAATGCTTGGAATGATTCCAATCCATCGGACAATTTCACATCATGCAAATTTTGATCATTGCTTGGCGGGCAATTTTCAAAAGCAAAGAAAAGAAGAAGGAGAGAATAAACTTACGCTTGCAACACCACAACTTTCAGTTGGTCAGACATGAGGCCTTCCTCTTTATCGGACACCGTAGTCGGACCTTCGACAGAAACCAGACATGGCATCCCTGCCCTCGCCCTTCAATGCCAACCAGTCCTTGGGCTGTACTTGTCTGTGGCAAACTCGATCCAAGCTCTTAGGGTTTATGTCGCTCAGATAGACGTATCCACATCCCTTTTCAAGTCCAGAAAGGTCTGAACCAGAAGCGCAAGTATGCCTTGTCCTTAATGCGTTCTCAAGACCTTGTGTCATAGCTCCAACAGCAGACACTAAAGGAAGCCGCGTGTATCGGCATACTACCTGCCACTTGTGTATCAAATTCCCAGCTCTTGCCTCAGCTTATCATCGCTCGGTGGTGGCAGTGCCGCAAATATCCTCTTGGTGGGGGTCCACGTTTTGGTGATCGCAGGGTGTCGTTTTGAGTATCATCGCCTCGTGACTTCCGACGCATTGTTTTCGTACGGTCGCTGGATGTTTGTTGAAAGCCACTTGCGATTGGTGTGAGGTTCAGAAACGTTAGAAATTCCCTTTATGGCGTTTCTATACTTCCGATCGCCCATGTCTTAATTGGAGATGTTCCTACGGCAGCGTCATTTATGGCTATGGATCAAGCTTTGTTGCTGATTCTTGTCGCCTCTTCTTGCAGATAGTCCCCAAGAAGACCAGTTGCCCCCGTGGAGTCCTACCACATTGTGTGTTAAGACGTCCTGCCGTTGGTAGCGGGCGTCCCTCGACATGCTCAGGCCGCATCGCCGGCTGCTTGTGAACTGGTTATATGGAAATTCGTCGCTGTACCCTCCCGGTCGATCGCCGCAGCCGCTCCCTGGGATGACGTCGCCCTTTGGCGCGTATCGTGGCTCTGCCTGTCGAAAAGCCTGGTCGTTGCCCACCATCGTCTCCGGCACCCTCTCGTTGGGCGTACTGGCCCGCTTGGTTGTCGTAATTGTTGATTGCTACGGTTAGTTGCTTGCAGTCCGAGGCGCTTGCACGCACACAAACATGCGACGCCTCTGTAGTACTCGATCGAGTACGGCTCAAGTGAAAGCCCACAAGGTACTCGCACATCAAGGGTATTGGCAAAACAAGCGGTGGCGCCGCCGAGGTGTAAACAAGAAAGAAAGATTATATTTACCTTTTATGGATCGGCCGAGTCAAGAAGAAAAGGCCTGTCCTGAAGATGTAGCTCATGTGGATGAGCATGTCTTGTACTGTGTGTGAGGAGTTGTGTGCGCCAGCCGTACTGCTCGCCCTTTGGTGGGGTGGTAATCGAGTGCTGCCCTTTGCTACAACCGAAACCGCGGTCATGTGACGCTACCCATATTCAGCGAGACCACTATGAGACAAGACAACAAGCCCAGTCCCACGTCATATACTGCTGAATGTACCAATGGCATGCAAGCTTGCATCACTATAGCTTGCTGTCATTGCTGGTAGCATACTTAGGCCCATACAAGCATCGACCAAAGTCCTGTCTATTCACTCGCAGTCGCGGATACAATGCCAACCTACTGAGGCCCACCTCTGCAAAAGGACTACGTCTATTGTAATACATACGTACAGCGGTGGCTACATAGGCTAGTCTCTGTTCTACTGCTGTATCCAACCCCTTATTTTTAAGCCCTCCTTGTTTCGAGAGGAGGGCCTTGAGAATAAGACAGCTAGATATGTTGTAAACTTTAGGAGTCCCTACAAGAGAATTTTGGGATCCCTGAAGCTATTTACTTTGCATACATTGGCTGCATTGTAAAATCTCAGGCGGGTATTGGATGTGACGATCGCAAAATTGCCTTAAACGCGGCCTTGCTTGGGCGAGCCTCAGGAAGCGTTCGGTCTTTCACCCATGTTTTGGTCATGGCATTCTCTGAACGGTGCTTGCCTTCTAGTCAAACAACTTGTGCGGTTTGGAGCAAAATATATCTAAGGCACTTGGTACAAACGCCGCCTGCAACTTGCCAGCCACCCTAGGGAGCAGGAGCATACTTGGCAGATGAGGGAGAAGCTGACCCACGAGCAACTACGGGAGAAGGACCTTGGGAGAATCGGCATGTCGGCGTCTCTGTGCAAAGCTTGCTAGAACCTTCCGCAGTAGTAGAGTGGAGTGGTTGCCTGGTGAAAGGACAGGGAAGGCGCGCCCACAAACGCTAGTCCAACTCCAGATTTGTCCTCCCCAATTACTATCCCAAACTCTCTTTTTTTGGTAGTATATATATTTGTTTGAGAGAGACGATTTCCGTCATGGCAGAAGGCCCTCTGACAGGGGAGGAGAATCACGAAAAATAAAATGGTCTAGAAGGTAAGCGTCCCTTGTCCCCCTTCTTGGGGGGCACTTTCTTTTTGCTCATATATTGGTTCCCAGAGGTCGTGAGTTCGAATCTGCTGACTGTAAGAGTAGAGTGTTTGGTACCTTTTTTGCGTTTCCCTGCTTTTCTGGCGTTTGGAGCTTGTTTTGCGAGTGCGGACAGTTCTCTCGGGTTTCCCATACAAAATTGAGGGAATGAATTGTCCCACGGAGTTAATTGGAGCCTTTCTCCGTGGAAACGCAAAGGTCTATTGCTATCCTGTATATTTAAGGGTAGGAATGGTACGGTGGGCGAGGACATGCTTGAAAATATTTGGAAGCGATCTGTCGTCCCAAGAGACCCCCAAACGCAATCTCTAAACACCGTACCTCTCGAGAGAATCGACCATCTCCTTCAAAACGCCCAAAAAACCTATTTCGGAGGCTCAACTTTACCCGCATCCTCTTCCGTCGCTCCATTCGCCAAAATCCGGTGCTTCTTGACGCTCCCTTCCAACCCTGCAAGCAGCAACGGATTACTCCCCGGCGGAAGCATCTCAAAAACCTCCCTGACAGCGGTATATTGCGCATACCCGCATCTCGCAATGGGCACCGTCTTGGCAACATCGATCCTCCCATCCGTCAACACGCTCTCATCGATGTGAATCCCAATCACGCGACCAACCACCACATCCACGGAACCCATGGGTTTGTTCCCAGGGAGGCGCAGCGTGCTGTAGTAGACGCATTCGAAATTAATGGGGGATCTCTTCACCATGGGGACGCGTTTTTTCTCCTTCTTCCCATCTTTCGACACCACTTCAATCGCCAGCTCATCCAGCACACTATCCCTGACTTCCAGACCCGCGCGCTCAAACTCATCGACCCCGTACTCGACCTGCTCGCTCGTGATGTTGACTTCGCTGCGTAGATCCCACGTCGCGAGGCTCCAGCAGAAGACGCCGGTGGATTCGGCGTTGCGCACGCTGTCTTTGCGCTCGCCGGTCGTGGTTTGGTTCCCGCTGAACATGACGTAGGGTGGGTCGAAGGTCAGGTTGTTGAATTGGGAGTAGGGGGCTAGGTTTGCGGCACCCGTGGGGGAGAGCGTGGATATCCAGCCGATGGGGCGCGGGATTACGCAGGCCTGTTTTGGGGGAGGTTAGAAGGTGGTGAGGGCTAGTGAGGGGATGGATGGGATGCTGGGTTAGTTGGTGGTTTGCGAAGAGAAATAGATTCGACAGGCTGAGATCCGACATTGTTGTGTTGATACCGTTTGCGGTAGAACCACCTCGAATGAATTCCAAGCCAATTGATAAATGTTGAAATATCAACCCCTGAACAACAAAACCAACGCATTAGTAGCAAACGAGAGAAAAAACCCTCTCATACCTTGAACGGATCACTAGGAAGCCCATGGTCTGTTTTTCCCGGTTCGTAAAACACCATTTTTCCCCCTCAGCAGCAAAGCTCATATATCTCTTTAACAAACTCAAAAATATCAGAATTCCCTTCAAAAGAATAGCTCTTTCTATAATTCCCTCGTCTCTTTTTTTAGCAGATGATTGTATGTGTATCCGTAATGTCGGTCGGTTGCAACAAACAACTAACTTACTGTCGAGGAGTCGGAAGAAGAACGATAAATGCTTTCCCCGCTTTCCGAACGGGCGTTTAAGTACTGTACATGGAATGTCGATCACAAGTAACGTTACAGCTTTTCCCACATAAAAAAAAAGCAAAACACAAACCAACACAAGCAAGATATATAAATACCCACCTATCTTACTTACGACCAGAAATTCATTTGAAAAAAAAAAAAAAAAAAAAAAAAAAAAAGAATGTAAGCCCGAAAAAAAAGCCAAGCCAAGCCAAACAAGTAAACAAAGTCTGCACACACACTCGGATTTGTCACCGTTGAATAATCAAGGAAAAAAAGAAACAAATCAACGCATACGTACCCATCTATCCCACCCACCGAGTATATGTACATTCCCGAATCCAACTACAGAGGGGTAACACGCCGGGTGGTGACAGGTCTGGTAGATAGTGTACCAAGGGATATTCACAAATTAAACATAGCGGATAGAAGTCGCAGAACCTCTAATTCGTAGAAACTGTTAGTCCTCCCGACCCGGCGTGTCACCTCCCTGTAACGTTAAACCTTTGGTTCAACTACGTATGTATGCACCGGATCGGATACCAACCCCCCCACCCCCCCAATTCTGTCAGAGAAAGGAACAGAAGGTTTAAACATTTAATAACTTACCCCTCTTCCGCGTACAAGTGTGTACGGTAACTACCAGAGCTTACTACCCCTCCTTTTCCTTTTCCTTTTCCTTTTCCTCCTCCGCTCTTAACCTAACCAACCCCCCGCACTAAGCGGGAGAAAGAGAGAGAGAGAGAGAGAGAGAGAGACGGATTAAACTGAGGAGAGGGAAAAAGATTAGATTAGATGAGAAAGGAGGGATGTAGATAATAACAAGTTCGTTGGTCCATCTAGAGAGACAATAAAAGAAAAAGAAAAAGAAAAAGAAAAGCATCAACTCAACGACTCTTCGGATTGAAAATTTCCATAAACATTCCACACAAGACAGAAAAAAATCAATTCACTCACCTACAAATTCACCAAACGCGAAATCCCTCATCCACTCATCCACTCTAGGCCTCTACAACACGAAACCCCCTCCCCCCGCACACCAACCCAACCCATCCCCGCAAAATCCCCCCCCCCTCTTCCCCATCAAATCCTCCCTCCTTCTCGGCCCCCGACACCTCCGACCCCGCACCCTCCAACTTTCGGCCCTAAAAAAAAAAAGAGACCGACAACAAAAAAGAGAGTGAAACTACAGTAATTTCACCAAATGTCTCCGACCCGCAAAAAAATACTCATAACAGGCGCTTCCTCGGGCCTGGGCCACACCTTCCTAACCCACTACGCCTCGCAACCGCACACCACCATCTATGCGCTGGACCAAACGCCGCTCCCTCCTCTCCATGTCGAAGATGCGTCAGCGGCGACGAGGATACATTCTCATGTCGTCGATATTACGTCCGTGTCTGCGGTAGCAGCTGTAGTAGAGAAGATCTCATCGTCGGATGGTGTCGATGATGCACCCATCGACCTATTAATCCACTCGGCAGGGATAAGAGGGCTAGTTCCGAAAGTGGTGCGCGAGAAAAGAGGTGATGTCGGCGCTGCTGAAGAGTTCTCGGTCATGGACCACGAGACGATGATGAAGACGTTTGAGGTAAATACGTGGGGTACTTTTAATATCATCAGAACGTTTTTGCCAATGTTGAGAAGGGCCGATGGGAATAGTGAAGGAGCGAAGGTTGTGGTCATGTCGTCGCGGATGGGATCTGTCGAGGCAAATACGTCGGGGGCAGGGTACGCGTATCGAGCGAGTAAGGCTGCGTTGAATGCGGTGGTAAAGAGTTTTAGTGTTGATGTGAAGGATGTCACGTTCTTGCTGTTGCATCCAGGGAGGGTGGAGACGGGGTTGGTGGAGTGGAAGGAGGAGGGGGCTATGAGTGCTGAGGAGAGTTTAAGGACTTGTTTGGGGATTATTGAGGGCTGCAAGAGCGGAGATAGTGGGAAGTTTGTGGATCGGTTTGGGGAGGTTATCAAATGGTAGGCTTGGAGTAAGCATTGAATGTTCCACGTGTAAAATATGCATTTGGGGTAGTTTTTTGGGGACACAGGCTAGTGTACACAATGCCATGGGTAGGATGAACGTAGAAGGGAAACAGGTATACAGGTACAGTATCGCCATAGAATCAAGAAGCAATCTCGTTACTCCGTTTTGTGGATCAGGTTTTCGGATGGGGACACTCTCTGAGCCCACTCGGTCCAACTTCCATCATAGACTCTCCGGTTTTGTAACGGGTAGCCAGCTTCTGTGAGGGCGGCGTCAATCACAGCAGCGTTGACACCTGTGCCACAGCTACTTATGATCGGCTTCGAAGGGTCAATGCCTTTAGACTTAAATATCTCTTTCAACTTAGATGCAGGTAGCAGGGTTTTGTCATTCGGATCGAGTAATTCGGGAAGAGGCATGGAGATGGAATACGGGATGTGGCCAGAAGAGACGCCTGCAACAGTTCAGCTTGAGTTTCGAGTAAGAAATAAAGGTCATTGTACCTTCGCGAGGTTCAGGGTCAGTACCCTTCCACCGACCAAGACTCCTTGCGTCCAAGATTTGCACCTCCTCGGCGCCCTCCTTACCCAATTCCTTTGCTATTTCCTTCACCTCCTCAAAAGCAATCACCTTAGCTTGGTCGAGCTCCGGTACCGGGTAGTTGACCTCTTCAGGATGAGATTCAATTCCGCTCTCGGTGGGGTAGCCTTCCTCGACCCATTTTCGAAAGTTGTTCAACACATGGACATTCGGATGGCCAAAGGCCTGCAGAGTCCAACCAACCCGCGGCGCGGAAAAGATGCCAAGCTCCTTAGTATCATAAACCACGACGCTGTCGTCCCTCCGAATACCGAGTCGGCTCATTGCCTTTGCGAAGATGTCGGCAGAAGGCAGCATGTGTGGGTATGGTGAATCCGGGTCTTTGACATCGTCCAGATCGAAGAAGCGGGCATGGGGAATGCGACATTCTTTAAACGTGTCTAAGCCGTTTCTGCCATCATTGGGAAGGAACCAGGATGCACAGAGAGGAATGACCTTGGGAGCAGTCGACAGCTTGCTGTGGACGTTCTTTTGTAGGGCGGTGTTGAGCTCGGCAGGAGTAACAATGTAGGAGGTGAGGGTGTATTGGGACATTGTGCGTGTGCCAATGGCTCCTCTACCAGCCATCAATGGCCGTATAGAGGAGGAACGGAGAGGGCGGAGGGAACATTGTAAGGTTGCCAGCAACATGATGGCGGGGTGGAGTAGCGTCTCCGTCTCGTCGGCGGTTTAGTGGAGCGTAAGTGGGTCGGACGGGGAAGCTTCAGGGTGCGTTGGAGGGACGAGCCCAAGTATGTACATGCTCCGCAACAACGGAGTGGCAGGAGCGTGTATTTATCTGTGCGAGGGGATGAGAAGAATCAAGAATACTTGTAAGCTTACACAGTAGGTGCATGAGATGGGTCGAACGGAGATATTGCCGACGGTTTGGATTTACATACTCATGTTATGTCAGCGATAAGTTAAGTTAGGGGAAAATGTCCAATGTCACTATCGAGGGGCCATGTGGCGTCATATTACCAAGTGGGGATGAGGCAACTGGCAGGAGCTGGCAGGAGCTGGCAGGAGCTTGGGCCGAGTGCGCGGGAAGCTTGTGCTTGTCTCGCGCTTGCCATGCGCTTGCCTACCCCGCCGATCTCTCCACATGTCTCAATCTTTGTTTGTTGCCGTCAAGCCCACAAACATCATCACCCCCATACATGTACACATCGACGCCATGAAAGTCACAATTCAGGAATGGAAGGCCGTCGCCGCCTGGCGCTGGGATATGCCCGACGACGACGTCTGCGGCATTTGTCGTAACCCTTATGACAGCACTTGCTCAAAGTGCAAGTACCCGGGTGATGATTGCCCACTGTTATTGGGCGAGTGCAACCATTCTTTCCACATGGTACATCATCTCTCACTATACACTCATATGCTCGTTTCTAACATTATCCAGCACTGCATTTTTTCGTGGCTCCGACAAGAAAGCGCCCAGGAAAAATGTCCCATGTGTCGACAGCGTACGTCGCCATTCCCTCCTCTCCAAATAACTTCGCTGACATTCGCCTCAACAGCCTTCAAGAGCAAAAACCAGGAAGCAGCCGCTGCCGACTCGACGCCGCAAGCTATCGAAGCAAATACCAGCCCGGCCTGAAAACAGTGTCAATTTTGAGCCGGTAGCAACCATGTAATATATGTTGGCGAGAGATGGCGGCAGTGTGGCAGCAAAGAAACAGGAAGCATCGGATTGGCGTTTGTACTAGATAGGGCGTTTGGATGATACCCATTTGATTAAATCGTGTCCTGGTAGGATTTTACCACGGGAAGTCTAGTAAAAATTCTTCGGGTGCCTTTGTTTTGGTCTCCCGTCGCCTTCTTGTACGCCTCCACCAATGCGCGCGCGAGTCGTTGGCTTATCGTGACCCTGCTTATCGAGCCAATCGGATAACCCGCAGCTCTAGAGCTCCATTCGATCAGCCCTACCTACCTGCTCATCAACACCATCTAACCATGTCGACAAGCCCAGATCCTTCAAGACTCTCTCCGATACCTCCCAAAGCTCCTTCACCACGGTCGCCACCGGTGGCCCAGCTCGAAGACCCTCCCTCTCCCACTCACGAACCCCGACATCCTCCTCAACAAGCCGACGACCCAGCCTTTGGGGACGATGACGAGATTCCATACCCAGAACCCGGCTCTGAGCATACGCTTTTGCCCCCGCCAAACTTTAATCCCTTCTTCACTATTGTAGAAGACTCTACGACCGGAGAACATCATCACCCTTTCGTTCACTATGTGTTTGCCGACGACGACCCAGCCATTGTGACCGCGGCCGCCATGCGGAGTATGGGCCTAGACGATACCAAGTTTCTACCTCGTCCGGAGGGAGCAGAAAGGGAGGAGTCTGACGAAGAGGGGCAAGGCCAAGAACACGAATCTGTTATCGAATCTCCCCTTCCACCTCCGCTGATAGGAGGCAAGGAGCATTACCTTCTCATCGATGTTGGTAACGACGGGCACACCATCGTCAACGCGCAATCCATGTCTCCAGACTGGCAGATCACAAAAACAAACGTACGAACCGCTCCTTCCTTCGATCAGTCAGAACCGAACCAAGGATATATGCTCCAGATCGAGGGAGTACAGATACCGGGCAAGAACAAGGGCAAGGCGAAGGGTCAGCCGGGTGAGATGAAACTCAAAGACGCACAAGAGAAGAGTCATGGCGACATCTTCGCAGCGCTTGATGGCTTAGTTGCGAGTGTAGATGGAGGGTTGGAAATGGCGCACAAGATCTCGAAACGGCATGAAGCGGTACGAGATTCGGAGCAAACAGTGACACAAGGTGAAGATACGCCGAGTTCCAGACGAAATAGTCAGATGGTATCATGAAAGCTCCGAGTATAGATTGTGTTGTGTAGATATGACATACATCAGGGCCAAGGCGCTGATGGTAGATTCGCCACGATAACGAGGCTGTAGTGCAACTCTGAAGCCATGTATTCAAGGGTTTGTCCACTCATTTATCTTCATTTACGTTCGTAAAAATTCATCAGCTAATATAGATAGGAGGACCATATCGTTTGTTGAGGAATCGCATGATGACATGTACAGACCCATATTCTGCGCGCATTTTCTTAAAACTGCTGCCTGATAGACCCGCGCTTCGTACCACCAGTGTTTGCGTTTTCCGGAAGAGACATTGGATGTTCCAGTATTTGACAGAGAAGGTGAGATTTATATTTAAATATATACATAGATGCGAGAGATAATGTCATGATGCCAAATTTTGAATAATCTTAGTAGGATAGAAATTCAAATTGTAGAATCTGGATGATATTTCAAACAATCCCATGGCATTACTCGATGCAAGATAGCTGCACGATAAAAGCCCCCACGTCCTTTCGGTGTTCACTGGGGTTGCCTTGCACCAATCCTGCACTATGACGATCATCCGAAGCCTTACACGTCTTCTTTGCACCGTCGTGGCTGGTCTAGAGACCATCCATAGTCGCCTGCCCTACGTCATCAGCTTGGAAGAAAACCTGCAGGCATTACTACATGACGATCCCAACAGCATTTACTAAAAGCTTTAACATCCTCAAAGTACTTAATTCCTACGAATATATTTCACACGCACAAGACAAAACACCTTTACACCCAACATTACATTTCACAGATAGTCAAGTTGGCGCCCTCAAAATTAACCCTTCCGAACCGTCGCGCCGTCGCATCCCTCGCCCTAGTCACCGCGCTCTCTGCCCTCGAGAAACAGCGCAAAGCGAGGAGCGATAGTGTCGTCGATCCGGATCCTCTACAAGAAAGTTTTGCAGCTCAAGACATGTCGGGTGAACTGCAGACCATCCCCGCGCGCCATGGCGTCGCTACGTACGTGCCTAAAGGAAGGACTATCAAAATCATAAATACATATGGGAAGCAGGTGGTTAGTGCATGGGCATTTGGACTGGGTCCGCCACCTGAGGATGGGGATGAGGAAGAAGTGGAGGGAGAGGAAGATGTAGAAGGTATGGAGGAGGATGTGGAGAAGTTGAAGGAGGGGTTGGATAAGGGGAAAGAGAAAGAAGTAGAGGACGTGGAGAAGAAGATTAAGGAGGAGATTGAGAAACCCAAAGAGGAAGCTGCAAAAGATGCGGATGAAAAGACAGAGGAGGTCAAGGATGACGGCAAAGAATCGAAAGATGAGACTGGAGAAACTGGAGACTCGGCAGTGAAGCATGACCCAGATGCTTCTGAAGAAAAAGACGCTAAGAAGAGCGAGGACTCAACGAACGATGCAGATGACCCACCCGAACAAGCTCCTGATACGCCTGAGAACGAGAAATCAGCTCCAGAGCAAGCTGCTTCATCAGCGAAATCAAACCAGAAGCGCAGCTGGGCCTCATATCTTCCATCGATTCCCTACCGCAACAAGAACCCCACTCAAGGCAAAGCCGATTCCAATTCCAAACAAGAGTCTAAAGCAGAGAAAGAGAAGAGTGAGGCTACATCTAAAAAATGGTCTTCCTACCTACCGACCGGCAAAGGGTTCTCCAGCTACGTCCCTAATGTCCAGATGCCAGACTCCCAACAGGTCATCAGTGCCTTCCAAGCCAGCCACGGTCGCGACCCCAATAAGAGCTATGCCGAACAGCTGTACGACTTTTCCAAAACACCCGTAGGTGCCGGCAGCATTGCAGCCGCGACAGGTTCTGGAACAGCATCTTCTCTCTACGCGGCCTACTCAGCCTACACCAAGCTCAACGCCAACAGGAACGACCTACCACCCATGGAATACCTCTCGCTCCCGCACACACGCGTTTCGACAAATCGCCTCGTTCCCCATGTAAACGACACGCTGCTAACCAACCTACGAAACCCCATCATAACGCTCATCGAGGACACGTCACCCGGTGCCCACGACACTCTAACCGCAGCTTGCGACGCCAGTCTGTACGCCAACCTCGGCGTATCAAAACCCGCAGAGCACGGAAGCTGCGCCGAGAATCTAGTCCTCGCGCTCAAAGAACTCAACGAAAAGGCCGGTCTAAAAGGAACAAAAGCCGTCGGCGCAGACATAACCGTCAATATTGCACCCACTCCACTCCACCTCTTCATGAACGCACCGATTTCCTTTGACGGCGAATCCGGCGGCGACGCAGGTGCAAAGGAAGCCAAGTTCACCGTGCAAGAGCCGCAGGGTAAGAAGAGAAGCTTCGTTAGGTTCCGCGCCGAAAGGGATGTCGTTGTCGTGCTCAGCGCGTGTCCCATGGACGTTGGGCCGCAGAACGGCGGCAAGTGCATGGCGGCCAACTTTATGGTCGAAGAAGCGGACGAGGACGACATGGCGGCATCGACGGCGTCTGTGAAGAAGGCGCCGCGCAAACTTGGAAGGAAAGAAGGCGGTGAAAAGACTGAAACAGGGAAAACTGACGAGAAGGACAAGGTAGCTGCTGATGGCGGTGGCATGCCTCGATTGAGAGGCGGACCAGGCAAACCAGCCGCTGTTCAGAAATCCGCAGAGCACGCGAAGAAATCGAGTACCGACGACGACATCAACAACAACCAAACTACGAAAAACGACGATAATGAGGATCCCCCCGAGAGCGAAATATCCTCAGAGCAGCAGCAGGAGAAGAAGAAGAAGGACGACGACCAAAATCAGCAGCAGCACGAGGAAGAGCCACAGAAAGACGGGAAAAAGGAGGAGAAGGAGACGCCGGCGGTTGAACAACCGCCTAAACCAAAGAAAAAACCGAAGAAGCTTGAGAGAAGGGGTGCGGGGACTTCAACACCTTCGTCGTCGGCTGGGAAGAGCGAGACTTCTTGATTTATTATAATGTGTGGGACTTGGATATTTATCTATTTATTTCTTTATTTTTTGGTTTCGTTGAAGTTGGTATTTCAGGTATTTCTATGGTAATGTTGTCTCGAGATGAATGGGTTTGGATTTTTTTTGTTTGTTTGTTCTTCTCCCTCTCTCTCTCTCTCTTTTTCAAGTCGTGGCTTTGACTGAGTGTAGTTTTGATGAGAAGAGTCGAATCATACATCAATCGCAATACACATGGTAGTTTGATTTACGGGCGGTATCAACACAGATTTGTAAAGGTAACTAGTTTAATACGTGCTTATATGTATCTATGTATGCAATAAGTTTTTTTTTTTTTAATTCAACATTTTAATTACCTCGGTTGCGTAGCATCTTTATGATTCTTTTTTTAGAGTAGATTGGAAATTTGTTTATACTTGTACATGTTAACACGTGGACGTAAGTAGCCCCCCCTCCCTCCGTCAAACGAAACGCGACAGTTCTACATGGAGATGTATCAGGGAGGAGGGTTGGGAAGTTTTCTTTGCATCTCGCCGGTGACGAGAGAAGACGGAGGGAAGGTAAATACACCTTTTGACGACACAACATCACGATCCCAAACAAAATACGCATTACAAAAGAAAACAAGTAAATTTTTTGTCGAAAGAGAGAAAAGGCAAAACTATCAACTACTAGATACACAAACACACAATCTCGAGATACAATCACTATCTACCATCCACCCCACACCACCGCCACCCCTTCACTCCCCACCCATACAAAAAAGAAAGAAGGAAAGAAAGAAACCATCCCGACAACCCTTCCTCTCACAAACAACCCCCGGGCCCCGACCCAGCAGGCACACAAGTAAACGTCGGACACCCCATCCAAACCGTGGTACTCGGAAGCGGGGAACAATCCGTAATGGGCTTGATCGTCTTCGTCGGCTTCCCATCCCCACTCCCACCATCCGTCAACCTCTCCTGCGTTCCCGGAATGGGTCTCGCGTCCCCAATCTTGCACGCGACGTCGTCGACGTGCGGGCACGTGGGCGGCACGCAGGGCGGCACGATGATGTGTGTGGTTGTTGAGCAGGAGGGGCCGGGGTGTGGGTTGGGGAGGGTGTTTGTGGGTGGGGAAGGTGGGGCGGTGGGTTTGGGGGATGTGAGGAAGGTTGTTGGTGCTGGGATGTCGTCGTTGTCGGAGCGTTTGCCCCAGGACACGGTTACGGGGATCTGTGGTGGGGGAGGGTGGGGGGTTAGTGGGTGGGTGGGAAGAGGAAGGGAGGCAGGTTGGGAGTGGGAGTTGTTACGTACCGAGTATGTAGGGATGGGAGGAGGTCTGGGGAAGTTTGTAGGCCACACAATACCCCAGCTGTTTGTTTGAGGCTCGGGTTCTGCTTCACGCTTTCCCCAGCTCACGGTTGCCGTTGGTCGTACCAACGTGATCTCATTTGGGTTGCTGGGGATTGGGAGCTCGGGTTCCTCTGGCTCTTCCGGGAATTCTGGTTCCTCTGGGAACTCAGGGTCTTCTTCCTCTTGACGTTTGCTCCAGCCAACTGTCGCCGTGGGTCTCACCAACGTGATTTCGTTGAATTGACGCTTTCCCCAACCAACGGACGCTGTGGGTCTCACTAACGTTATCTCATCGATTTGACGTTTGCCCCATCCAATGGATGCTGTAGGCCTCGCCAATGTGATATCGTCGGCTTGACGCCTCCCCCAGCTAATAGTCGCGCTAGGTGGACCTTGTGTGATCTCATCTGGTGGGGATGGGGGAGGAAGCGCAGGGATTTCGATGGGAATTTCAATGGGGAGTTCATCTTCTGGGTCTTCGGGGAAGTCGGTGGGGATGGGTATAATTCCCAGCTGACGTTTTCCCCAGCTGATCGTGGCAGATGGAGGGGCGAGAGTGATCTCATCTGGGGGAGATGGGGGTTGAGGAATGGGCTCCTCGGGTTCTGGCTCAGGTTCCGGTTCCGGCTCAGGTTCAGGTTCAGGCTCCGGTTCGGGAGTCTCTTCTGGTTTTTCTGGAGTTGCTGAAGAAGACTTCGTTGGTGTGGGACGCTTCGTAGGTTTTGGACGAGGGATCCACTGGCGTTTACCCCAGCTGATAGTTGCAGAAGGCGGTGCGAGAGTGATCTCATCTGGGGGAGATGGAGGTTCAGGAATGGGCTCCTCGGGTTCTGGCTCAGGTTCAGGTTCTGGAGTCTCCTCAGGCTCTTCGGGAGTTGTTGAAGAAGATTTACTTGGCTTTGGGCGCTTAGTGGGTTTGGGACGAGGTACCCATTGACGCTTTCCCCAAGTGACAGTTGCAGTAGGTGGCGCAAGAGTGATATCGGGTGGCGGATACGAAGTAGTCTTCGTTGAAGAGGGCTTAGTTGAAGAGGATTTAGTTGGCTTTGGACGTTTGGTCGGTTTAGCACGAGATAATAATTCACGTTTGCCCCAGCTGATTGTGGCGCTAGGACGCCCAAGCGAAAATTCGTCAGAAGGAGTAGGAGGTTTGTTGGGGGGAAGCTCAGGAGTATCAGTTGGTTCGGGCTCGTACTCAGTGCTTGTGGACTTTTTGGTGGTCTTGCTCTTTGAATGCGAGGGTTTTCCAGAATGAGGTGGTTTTGGAGGACCGGGCTTCTTGGTAGGAATGGGTCTCACTGAATATCCCGGCTTCTTGCTGGTAGAGGCAGCTGTAGTTGGGACCTGTGGCCCGTCCCAACTGACAGTGTATGAAGGGGGGTTGAGAGAGATTTGGTCAGTATGCGTAGGAATCGGAGGGTATCCTGGTTCTTCGGGTTCCTCAGGATCTTCGGGCTCTTCCGCCGGACTCGTTGCTGTTGGCAGAGGCGTTTCCCAGCTGATCCAGAATGAAGAAGGGAGGCCAACCTGCCTTGGTGCCACAGCGGGTTGGGGACGAGCAGCAGGGATAGCTTGGATACTAAAGATATGGTGAGTCCATGTTGACTACGAGATAGAATGAAGAGGAGAGATGTCACACCTGACCGCGAGGCTCAGTAACACCAACACGCTATTACGGGAAGGCGCCATCGTTGTGACTTTTCCAGTTCAAATCAATGGAGCAGAAAGTTTGTTTGAAAGCCACAAGACAGGTTGTGAAGTGAAGTGAGCTTTTCAGGAGGTTATATAACATCGCTTCGTCATTTTTTATCAATCACCCGGGTCACAGAACACTTTGCACTTTGGGCAAATGAAAGATACGACGGATCCGAATATCCCCAGTGGTGCTTGTGCAGCATCTTCACGTGCTGTTTATTAGAAACAAGGGTTTCAATCCTTGAAATGACAAGAAGTTGTTATCCAGGTTCTGGACTGCGCGGGTGCGACGCAAGACCATGTTGATACAAAGTTTGGTGCACCTTGAAGAGGGCATAGTCTTGAATGGTAGTATTGGCAGAGCTATAATTAGAGTTGGGAAACGAGGCATCGCAGGACTGAACAATGTGATACGATGAGGAGGAACGGCAGAAGTTGGAAAATAGAGTGTGACGTTGTATGGATATATTGCAGGATATTTCGAAAGATCGCACCAGGATTTCCGGCGACAACCGAGTCGTATTGGGTGATCAGCCGGTTAGCGAGGCCCTGCAGAAGCCAAAACTCCGTGCACCTAGAACGCAGCCTGTCTGTAGTATCAATAGTAAAATCAACGGTGACTCTAATAGGATGCAAATGTATAGAAATAGCAAAAAAAGAGAATAACAAAGTGCTTGATACTTTCCCTATGAGCATTGGTATCGAGATATACATGTTGGGGTGTTAGGTTTTAAAATTGGTCATAGGAGTTGTCTCTAGCATCCGTTTTCTAGTCCATTTTGCGAAATCAATAAATCCTTGTCGTTCCCCTTGATCCAGTCTCGGTCGATCTAGAAGCCAACTTCTTCGCCGTAATATATTATTCATAGGGGACATGTTCAGAGGGATTGCCACATATGGAATGTTGGACGATTTAGACTGAACTGGCCAGAGAAAATCGGGCAGCTACCGTGCCATGGACCAGGAAGATGTTCTGTTTATAGCAAACACTGTAATCTGCCTCTGGTTCAAAAACATTCCTGCATGAAATGATAAGGCCTGTGGGGTGATATTAATCATCATCAAATCATTTTGGGCCCAGTCAATTTATCGTCAGGCGGTGACAGAAGCTGAGAAAGTGGCCACTTTGATACAGCTCGGATGTCGAGTCGGTCTCTTGCACCTTCCAGATACATTTCCATGCCAGTCCAACCAATCATTGCAGCATTGTCGCAACATAGATTCGGCCGGGGGAAGACAACTTTCACATCGCCATACCCGCGAGCACAGAGCATGCTCGCTAGAATGTATCTGAGGTAATAGTTCGAAGCGACACCTCCAGCAACTACTACAGTTTCAGCGGGATGCTGTTGAAGCCCCAATACAACGCGTGATGCTATATGTCTAAGAGAGTAAACAGGTCAGAGACTACAATCAGGGAGAGAGAACAAAGGTAACTCACTCAAAAGCCACGCGCATTGAGAATTCAGCCAGATCTTTTCTCTCTTCAATAGAGATGCGATCAATTTGTCGTCCAATTTTGGTCAACTTATTGGTCTGTGGATCACGCTCATATTTCATAATCTTTTCAACACCCGTGGACAAACCAGAAAAGCTCATGGTCAGTGACTTGTTCTTAATTCCTCCTGATGCTTTTGTTAAAGGCTCATTGACGCTCCATCCCCACTTGGAAGCATTTCGTCGCAATGCTTGCTCGTTGTTGTCCGGTACTAGGTAGGTATATCTAGTTTTATACATGTCAACATACTCAGAAGCAGCAAGTCCAGAATCGCTAGTAGCTTTCGGTGGGATGTCAGGTGTATCATCGTGCCTGTCTCTTGGAAAAACGAATTCTTCCATGACAGCTCCATACATGGATGAGTTTGCTTCTTCAAGCACGGCCGGGGGGAGCACAATACGCGCAATCTTATCCAGACAATCACCCAGCGGAATATCTAATGTGCTTGCTACAATCTCGTGGTGAGTTAAGGCTGCAGAGTGTACTAATAGCGTATGCCCCCCAGAAACCAACATAGAAAGGAAGGGATATTGTGGTTCGACATGGATGTTTTCAATCGCCTCAGAGGACTGATCATGGCTCCCAGTTCCAGCTGTTTCCCTGAAACGCAACGCGCTCTCCAAACGTGGTGTCAAAGCGTGGGCTTGCATGTGATGGACCCCTATCAGGGGCTTTTGCCAGGCAACCGCAAGGCCTTTAGCTGTGTCAACACCAGTGAATAGATTCGCGCGCATGCCGGGACCTCGTGTAACAGATATGAAATCTGGTATTTGTCTAGAGTTGAGTGTTTCGCCAGATGCACGTTTTGTTGTGCTGTTTGGAATATGCGTGATCGCTTCAGCAACCAGGCTTGCTAAATTCTCCTGGTGTGACTCGTGAGCTGCGATAGGGTGAATGCCCCTGAATTTAGAGCTATCGCATGTTATCTTCTTGTGAAAATGTAACTGAGCGAAAGTGCGGCCGGACGAATCATGTTGTCGGAGTTCGAGGACGGCGACCGAGGTATCGTCACAGCTGGTTTCGATGGCAAGAGTCAGGAGGGACCGAGGGCGGATTAGCGAAGGCGAGGGAACGAGTGGACGGCGGAGGAGGCCATGGAGGGCAGTCTGGGTGATGCGCATGGCTCACATGCCAGATGTAATGGAAAGATGTTGTTGACAGACGAGTGAGTGTATGTTGATTCTGTACAAAAAAAAAAAGTTGAGACGCGTGCAAGAGTGCTTACCGGGGTTGGAGCGGTCCGTGCCAGTCGGCGAGTGACGACATACATGTGATCCGATTCACCAAACAGCCGGCAACAATCATCCCACCATCTCGCCTTCCATCAAACGGGCTACTACACTACTACAACAAAATCGTCCTTTATTTTGAATATGCACAGTTTTGCACCCTTACCACATCCTAATGGCTGACATCAGAAAAGAAACCGACGGCCCGACCCCGTACTCGCCCGCCGGTTTCGACTTCGACCAACTCCCCGATGCGCATAACGATTTCTACAATGAAGCAGATTTTATCGAATTCGCAAAGGCTTTACAAGCCCCAGAAAACTCGCCCTCCGCCGAAGACCTTACACTCCCCCAGCCCGAACCCCACAAATTCATCACTGCCCTAAACGACTGGCGCCCCGTACATCAGCGCGTACGTCGAAAACGAAAGCATAAAAAGCCACCTCGGCGCGGTGTAGACGAAACCCGTGAAGGATTTTTCTATGGAGTGCTGAAGTGGCCATTTCTGATCGGCGTTTTTGCCTGGCTCGCCGTCCTGAGCATTGGTTACGTCCTGACCCGCTTCTACATCTACACTTATGAGCATTGGGTCACATGGCGTGGGAGACGTCAAAGGCTCCGCTCCCAACTGCAAGCTGCAAAAACCTACGAGGAGTGGATTCACGGTGCAAAGGAGATGGATAAATATTTGCACAATGACGAGTGGAAAGCGAACCCGGATTATGCATACTACGATAGCAAGACTGTCCGTCGAGTACACAGCCAGATGGTCAAGCTGCGTAAGCAGGCAGAGTCGCAGGAGGGCGGACCAGTAGGGGAGCACCGCGCCGTCGAAGATCTGCGTGCTCTTGTGGAAGCTTGCATCAAGAACAACTTTGTTGGGTTTGAAAACCCTAGGCTTTACAGCGAGACATACTACGGGACCAAGGAGCTGGTTCAAGAATTCATCGATGAAGCAGAAAAGTCATTATCTTTCTTGCTTCAGACTACACAACTCGATCAAGACAGCAAACGAGCTTTGTTCAAGCACCTTGGCTCAAATTTCGGCCGTACTGCGCTATGCCTTTCGGGGGGTGCTACTTTTGCATACTACCACTTTGGCGTGGCAAAGGCACTTTTAGATGCAAAATTGCTTCCAGAAGTGATCACTGGGACATCAGGGGGTGCTCTCGTAGCTGCTCTGCTAGGAACTAGAACAGACGAAGAACTTAAGAAACTCTTAGTCCCCGCTCTCGCTAACCGAATCACCGCTTGCCACGATAGCACCTGGACATGGTTCAAGAGATGGAGACAGACAGGCGCCCGTTTCGACAGTGTGGATTGGGCTCAACGAGCATCTTGGTTCACACGAGGTAGCATGACGTTTAGGGAGGCATACCAACGAACAGGTCGGATCTTGAACGTTTCATGCGTACCCTCCGACCCACATTCGCCAACTATCCTGGCCAACTATATCACATCTCCAGATTGCGTTATATGGTCAGCAGTCCTAGCTTCAGCCGCGGTGCCTGGCATTCTCAATCCAGTTGTTATGATGAAGAAGAACAAAGATGGTACTTTGTCACCATACTCATTTGGTCACAAGTGGAAAGACGGCAGTTTGCGAACAGATATCCCGCTCAAAGCATTGAATCTGCATTTCAATGTCCGTTTCTCTATCGTTAGCCAGGTCAATCCACATATCAATATCTTTTTCTTCTCGTCGCGTGGAACAGTCGGCCGACCCGTAACTCATCGCCGGGGCCGTGGATGGCGTGGCGGCTTCATCGGTTCTGCTGCTGAGCAGACAATTAAATTAGATCTCAACAAATGGCTGAAGGTGCTTCGCCATCTCGAGCTACTTCCTCGTCCACTAGGTCAAGATTGGAGCGAGATTTGGCTACAACGCTTCAGCGGCACCATTACAATTTGGCCCAAATCCATCTTATCGGATTTCTACTACATCCTCACAGATCCCACACCTGAACGTTTAGCCCGCATGATCCACGTTGGTCAGCAGTCGACATTTCCCAAACTCAAGTTCATTGCCAATCGGGCGAAGCTTGAACACATAATACAGCAAGGACGCCGTCAGCTTCGCCTTCGAGGAACCCAGGATGGCGGCCTCGTACCTACTTTTTCGGACGAAGATCTCCGTGCTCTTTTACAACGCACCAAGAGCGGCACTTCGGAGATGAACACTCCGTACCCCTTGTCAGGCTCCGAATCGTCATCCTCTGCAGGACCGTCACGTCCTGGATCTCCCTCCAACATCCCTCTAGGTTTTACCTTCTCCTCTAAACGCAAAGGTCCATCGACGCGTGTCGCCACAGGCTCAGAACCAACTAAAAAGCAGCATGCCCCAGACAGCCCATCACTAAGTCACCGTCTCTCGGGATGGTGGTCTTCGCTTGGTCCCAAATCGCAAGCCAACCCTTCCACCTCAACCCACAATGAGCCGTCCCTGCGTTCCCCACCTTTGGCATCGCCTTACCTTCAGTGTACGTATATCCCAGATAAGAACAATCATGCAGGCACCATGTGACATGGTGTCCCAAATCGTCGATCACCCACTGAGACATTTGCTTGAACATGACTGACTTTGTATCCACGAATCCAGCCAACCGTCCCGCTTCCATGATTGAGCTCCGCTCTTCCTCACAGACACAACATCTACCACAGCAGCCCGTCCAATCTCCTCTCCACCAACAGCGCCGCAATGGAGGCAACTTCCTCTCCGAGCTCCGCAGACAAAGTCGGGTTTTTGTAGATGACGACTCGGACGATGCGGATAATAACGGTTTGCTAGCTGACTACGGTGACGCTGGGAAGCGTTATGATGGTGCGGCTGGTGATAATGGACAGGCGAATGTTCAAAATGGAGATGATGATGGTGGGTTTGTGGGTGATGATGAGGATGACGGCGAAGGAGAGGGCATGGGAGTTGGGCTTGGGCTTGGACGGTGAGAGGATCGGAGTTTGGAAGAGAAGGTTATGAAGTTAAAAGATGTGAGTATGAAGTCTGTCTCCCTTTTCACTACTTGTAGTTTTTGAACTTCACTGTATGGTTTTGCTTGCGTAGAGCGTAGATGCTCGATAAATAGGTGGCGTTGGGTCCTTTCTTTCTTTTTTTAACATCTTTACTCGTTCCGCTATCATTTTCAAAATTCTTGGCGTATGGGAGGACCGTATCCCAAGTCATTTTTCATATCGTTGTTGCATATGCATGCGAGATATCGGGTTAGATCGAGTCATTGAAGTGGACAGAGGAGTTCAATAAAAGAAGAAAAGGTCGTGAAGTTTCAGACGTTGGGACTTTTTACTATAAACTTTTGTTCGGTTATATTTTGTTCGTCGCATAAAAACTATCTAGAGGGTATCGTACTTTTTCGTCTTTCATCGTCTATCATTGTCGTAATCATGCTGTCGTAATATGTAGTCGAACGCCAAACTTTCCCTATGCCACCCGGGAAGCAAAAGCAGTGAACCATTACCCTTGATAATTGTATTGACGCACCGGCGTCAGCATCTGCATATCCCACTGCAAGCCGTCAGCAGCCTCAACCGCAGGCGGTAAATTCGACAAGCCCATCATTTTATCCATTTCAGCACCAACATCATCATCATCGCCATCGACGTCCTGGAAGACAGGCATAATCTCCATTTGCGGATCGAACAGGCCGAAATTGGGATCGTGGGGTTTAGCACCATATCCCATATTATTCAAGTGGTCTCCAGAGAAGTGTGGTAGGGGAGTTTGGGGCACACTTGGATCCGCTGAGTCGGCGTACGAAAGGAGATCGGCATCGTTGAGAGCAGGGTCCAGACCACCGATCCAGAACTGGCCGCCGGCCATGGCTTCGCGCTCGAGGATCAACTCGTCGATCTGAGCATCTGGAAGCTGGTGTATCTGGGAACGCAGGTGGCGACGGAGATCCTGATTTCTGTAGAAGCGGTACTCGCAGGGCGGCAGGAGACATGGCTTATCTCTGCCCTCGTCGTAGCCTACACCTGTGAGCGTCGTGAGCACGCTTGGTTCGGGCTTCTTTTTCCTGGGTTTCGCCATCTTGCGCGTTGCTTTGCGGTTTTGGAGTCCGAGGTGGTGCGTGCGGATGTGTTGGTCGAGGGACGATTTGGCTTTGAAAGGAGCACCGCAGGCGTTTTGACCGTCCCATGCTTTCAGGTCTGGGTGCTTAGAAGTCTGCATGGCTTCGGCAGTGCAGCGATATTTGCATTGCTGGTCATGAACTGTTTGAATGTGCACGTTGAGGTTGTGCTTTCGATTAAAAACGCTTTTACATCCATCCCGTGGACAGTGGAATTGGGGTTGGTTGGCCGGGTCCGTGTGTACGGTCTGTACATGACTTTTGAGGTAGGCTTGGTCTTTGAACACCGAGCCGCAGAAGGTGCAGATGGGTTTGTGAAACTCATTCGAGTGCGCTGTAAGATCTTCCCGGGTAGCGAAGGATAGGGGTTGTTTTGGGATCTGTATAGCTTCTCCCTCGTTCTGGATCGTGTCGAATTCAGTCCCAGGTGGTATGCAAACCATGCAGAAGTGAACATCCTCTACTTTCTCGTGTGCTTTTATTATGTGCTTGCGCAAACTGGATTCGGTCTGGTATCCATGGGTGCAGTGTTCACCAGACTCAGGGTCGACATAAGTACACGGGAAAGGTTTTGTCTCGAGATGCTGTGATTTGATGTGTGCGTCTAGTGTTTTCTGTTTCCTGAAGACTTCATTACATGGCGGGTATCCAGTGCAGTAGAACTTGGATTCGTGTACATCCTTGTGTCGTTGGAGACGGCCATTCGAAGTGAACGTTTTGCCGCAGCCTGGCCAGTCGCAGAGGAAATCACGGTCCGGTTCGGCATGGCCATTCTTGAGGTGCCGCTGAAGGTGATCCTTTCGTGGAAAATCCTTGTCACAGCCCTGATGGGGACAGACAAAGGGTCGCTCTTTGTTATGGCTCCTCATGTGTGCTTCCAGACGACACGGTCGGTTGAACCGCTGGCCACATCCGGGGATTTCGCAGACATAACTCCATGCGCGCCTAGCCTCGCTATTCGCCCGCTTCGTTCCATTCTCTGTGTAGTTCACCGCGTAATCGCCCGAATCGTCCGAACTGAATACATAATCGTCTTCGGCGTCCTCGTAGTCGTCCTCATCTGTGTGCCGAGGTCAGTGTCCGCTACTGATCGCTTGAGAGGTATTCTCACCACCTTTTCGTGGTTTTTTGCGAGATGGTACACCATCAGTCTCAAATTCTTTGCGTTTTGAAGGCATGGCAAGAATTGACATGCGGGCACATCGTACAATGCAAAGTACTGCTGCGTTTATATCGAAATTCGTCGTTAAACCGAAAATTTAGTGGATCTGCCAAAAGTTCGGGGGTCCGTGCTTCACACTACGCGCTGATTGGAGGCCGCTTTCAAGATTTGTTAAAGCTGCCTCGTTCTTTCACGCGCTCATCAACCTGACCACTACATCTCCACCTGCCGTCGCCCGTCGCCTGCGCAACACTACCATCCATACCTACTGGGTCGCAAACTCTTTATCTATCTAGACAAACTTTCCAGCTTCCGCGAGAATCATGTCTGACGATGGCTATGGCGGAGGGGACGATGGATACGAGTATGCAGCTTCCCTTTCTTCATGGCTTTGTACTCCATGGCAACCTTGTTGGGACCATGCGCGCACACGCTATTGTTTGACGAAGGCTAACAAATCGCTCCAGTGGCGGTGATTTCGGATACGATGAGGAGGCTGAGGTCGAGTTGATGGAAGAACCCGAAGAGGAGCAAGGTGGACAAACCGAAGACCCCGAAACGATTGACCAGAATCAAGACAACATTGTCGAAAGCGGCGATCCGAGTGCAGCAGCGGCAGCAAAAAGCCAGAACAAAAACACTGTTGCGGCGGTCAAATCGAAGAAGATTGCCAACGAAGACCGCAAGACTACGCCCTACTTGACTAAATATGAGAAAGCACGTATCTTAGGCACACGGGCCTTGCAAATCTCGTAGGTTTACCTGCGCGCTTTCCATAGCCATGGTGATTTTAGGCTGACCGTCAACAGTGGAAATGCGCCGGTCCTGATCGATGTTGAAGGAATGACGGATCCCCTCGAGATTGCGCTCAAAGAACTGAAAGAGAAGAAAATTCCTTTGGTTGTGCGGCGATATCTACCGGATGGCTTGTAAGTGAAGAGGATGTGAACATACTGTTCCACGCTAACAGCCACTAGCTATGAAGATTGGACCGTTGAAGAGCTCATATACCACGCATAAGGCATGGATGCGCGGGGCCGTTTGCATTTACAATGGAGTTTGGGAGGATAACACGGCGGTCGGTTTGGCGAATGGTGTTTGAAAGAGCATAAGATAAGATCAAAAATAAGGAATTCCTATCCCGAATCAAGGCCGAGACTGATTCCATATGCCCATATCAATGATGAGAGTGAAGCGCGGCTCCGACATTGATGCGAGCTGTGTCCGGAAATACTTACCGTGTTCAGGAACGAAATAGCTGTTAGGCTTAGGCAAGTGGGGCAGCTATGGAGGGGGGAAGCACCCCGCAGTCCATCATGAACGTCACATATGAGCTTCAGGCAAAACCGCAGGAGGCTGCTCCAAATCTTGCAATCCAATCTTCGACCTTCCTCTCACTTTGCTCGTTGTTCATCATCCTTTCCCAGAGCCATGTCTTTCGAAACTACCGCGACCATTGCCTCCTTTGGGGGCAAGTTGCTAAAACTCAAGCACAAGTCGTCGAGTACAAACACTGATATGGCCCTTAACCTTTATTTACCTCCACAAGCTCTCAAGTCGGGTTCCAAGGTCCCGGTGCTGTTCTATCTCTCCGGATTGACATGTACTGGCGACAATTGCTCAGAGAAGGGTTTCTTCCAGCATGGCGCAAGCGAGAAGGGCATTGCAGTCGTGTACCCAGACACCAGCCCAAGTATGCCGCATTGCATTAAATTACATGACAAGAAATTTGGAACTAACATAACGAAGGAGGATTGCAGATACAAGGCGAAGACGATGCGTATGATTTCGGTAGCGGCGCCGGCTTCTACGTCGACGCCACCAAAGAACCATGGTCAAAAGGCTACAAAATGTACTCGTACATCACCAAAGAGCTTCCCGAGGCATTGTTCTCAGCATTCAAGGAGTTGGATGGCAGTCGGGTCAGCATTACAGGCCACAGCATGGGTGGACATGGCGCTCTCACACTGGTGCGTGTATTGATGAATTTCTTCTAATCCTTCGTGCTCAAACTCTCTAGTTCCTCAAAAACCCCGGAATGTACAAATCCGTCTCTGCGTTCGCGCCCATCGCCAACCCGATCAACTGCCCATGGGGACAAAAGGCATTCAAAGGATACTTTGGCGAAGACCAGCAAGAGAAGTGGAAGCAGCACGACGCTACCGAACTTGTCAAGCAATGGAAGGGTCCGCTCGAGATTCTCATTGATGTGGTTAGTCAAGGCGTTAACATTTGGTTTGAAGCATGCTGACAGCAGCGCAGGGCACTGGCGATAATTTCTACAAGCAGAAACAACTTCTTCCCGAGAACTTTATTGCTGCTGCAAAGGAAGCCGGGAATGATAAGGGCATCAACCTTCGATTCCAGCCAGACTACGACCACAGCTACTATTTCATGGCGAGCTTTGCAGATGAGCACGTTGCGTATGCAGCGAAGCACTTGGGCGTATAGTAAGTCAATGTCAGGAAATAAAAGAAGGTCGGTGCTAAGGACTGTAGAAGCGAACCATCGTCCAGATCACGGCTTTAGAAATCGGGTTACACGACCGGAAGATGTGTTTTCGCTAAGGTTAATATACGAAGGAAAGGAAGATGCATGACTCACACGACATAGAGAGACAAAGACTAACTGTTCATCTTATATGGACCGGAGGTCTACGATAGCAGCAAACAAAAATGTATAAAGTATTCAATAAAATATTCCCATAGTACACAGGTTTAGTTAGCTACCTATGCAATACAATGTGTGTTTACATACATCAATGATGCTTGCTAATGGTATGTAAATTCAAAATGACTGTACATGTGAAGAGTAAGACGGTTTCTAGTCTTCCAACCCCAGATTTCTTTCCTTTCTGTGTAGACCAGATACTCTTCTACGCAATGACCATTCATATTCTCGAGATTTCGACTGCGACACAATATTTTTGAGCGCACGTGCCCCAGTGATGAAATTTGGGCCGTTGATTTACCCACCCCACTAGCGCCAAGCCCAACACACACAATTCATGCTTGTTACCATCTGTCCGCGTTCACAACAACACGACAACAAAGACAACTAGTATACTTGCCGTTCTCGGATTCTTCTTTTCAAAGCTTCTCCAGCCGCACTTGCTCCATCTCCTGGCCTTGGAAGCGCGTTACCCCGCTATACCTCGATTGTAGCCCCGCGATCCACTTTCACCGCCCAAAACCCTCCCACTCTGCAGGCTATGCTTTCACCAATGATCCGGTAGCATAGTGTTCAACATCCCCGCGCTTACAATATATATCCTCCCAATATCACGAAACCCTTAATCGCGCCTGTCACGATCTCACATACCAGCAACACCCCAGGACGGTGGTAGAAATGGAGGCACAGGTATACCTTTCTTCCCTTTGTTTAAGAATCATATTTGAAATATCTCGCTGACTCGATGCTTTTCCACAGTTCGAAAATGCCATCCAGATCGCCTCCGATCCAACCTCGAATCAACAACTGCGCGGGCAAGCTATAGAGTACCTCAATCAACTCCGGACTGAAGGCTCTGCATGGCAAGCTGCTCTTGCGCTTTTCGTTCGAGATCCCCCGCAATCTGAGATCATTCGCCACACGTCCCTCGATTTCGTAAATAATGCCGTTCAAGAACATAGGCTGGATGGCCAGAGCCAGGCTTACATAAAAGACACGCTCATGAACTACATTCGCCAAAAATACACCCCCGGAAATGTTTCTACAGACACAAACCATATACAAAACAAACTCATGCAAACCATGACATATCTGTTTGTGGCGTTATATCCGTCCTCCTGGCAGTCCTTCTTCGACGACTTCCGCGAGCTAGCTGGCGATCAGGCAACCATCGGCAGCGTCAACTACGCTACCACACTTCTTTACATACGTGTACTAAGTCAAGTTCACGACGAAATCGCAGATGTCTTGGTAGCTCGACCAGACGATGAATTGAAGCGCAATACCGAGCTAAAAGACTTGATACGCCAACGGGATATCCAGAAAATATCATTATCGTGGCAAGAAATCCTCGCGAAATGGAGGGACACGGATTTCGGCTTGGTCGAGATGTGCTTGAGGACCATTGGTCGCTATGTTAGCTGGATCGATATTTCTCTAGTAGTTAATCAGGCGATGATCACCACTTTCTTGGAGATGGCTGGCCAGCAAGGCATCTCGGATCCAGAGAGCCCCGCTGGTCGAGTTCGAGATGCAGCGATTGACACATTTTCCGAGATTATAGGCAAGAAGATGAACCCCACGGAGAAGATTGGGTTGATCATATTCCTTAATCTTGCGGATATTGTTGGGCAACTCATAAATAGCCCCGCTCTAGCCGACCAAAAGACCCCGGAGTACGACAACGACCTTGCCGAGACAGTTGCAAAACTTGTCAACAATATCCTTTTTGATATTGTAAAGATACTGGACCTTGAAACTGTGGATGACCAAACCAGGCAACGCGCCGATGAACTTCTCCATACATTTACTCCTTACCTTCTTAGGTTCTTTGCCGACCAGTACGATGAGGTTTGTTCAACCGTCATTCCCTCCATTACCGATCTCCTCACATATTTCCGTAAACTCCAGAAAAGGACTGGATCATTACCATCACAGTACTCTGCCATACTTCCTCCGGTTTTAGAAGCTATTGTCGCGAAGATGAAGTACGACGAAGCTGTGTCCTGGGGCGAAGAGGGTGAAGAAACAGATGAAGCAGAATTCCAAGATCTCCGAAAACGTCTCAATATCTTACAACAAGCTGTCGCCGCTGTGGATGAGAACTTCTACATTGAAACCCTTAGTCGTGTTGTCAGTGATACCTTTACTCGCTTCTCTGCCGGCGATCAATCATTAGATTGGCGCGATCTCGACCTCGCGTTGCACGAGTTGAACCTTTTCGGTGAGCTAGCGGTGCGGAACCAAGGCCTGTACGCAAAACGGGAGCCGTCATCCGCTGCTACTGAGCGATTGGTGGGTATGATGTCAAGCATGGTTGAATCTGGTAGGTAGTTCTTTTATGTGCGATGAAGCTTATTAACACCAGCAGATCTTGCAAACTACCCTCATCCTGCCATTCAGCTCAATTACATGGAAATTTGTGTTCGACACCATCAATTCTTCGAACAGAACCCTCACCTAATCCCGAAGATACTGCAAAACTTCGTGAGCCTCACACATCATACCCACGTCAAACTTCGCTCGCGCTCTTGGTATCTATTCCAACGCTTGGTCAAACATCTTCGATCGCAACTCGGCAATGTGTCTTACGAGATTATCCAAGCAATTAGCGACCTGCTCACAATCAAGGCCGAGCTTCCAGAGGACTCCACCGATGACATGTCTTCTGATGACGAGGACCAGTCTGTGGATGCACTTTTCGACTCTCAACTATACCTCTTCGAGGCGGTTGGGTGCATTGCCTCCTCTAACACAGTATCGACCGAAAACCAAAAGTTGTACGCGCAGACTATCATGACTCCGTTGTTCAACGATTTAGAACAGACTCTGCCTCAAGCTAGGAATGGCGATGAACGTTCTATCCTCCAAATTCATCACATCATCATGGCGATTGGAACGTTGGCTCGAGGCTACTCTGACTGGAATGTGTCAAGCAACAGCGAGCTGCCTCAAAGTGTGGTTTCTGAAGAATTTGCCAAAGCATCAGCGGCCATCCATGTCGCTCTCAAGTCGATGAACAGTTCGATCAAGATACGCAACGCCGCACGGTTTGCATTCTCGCGCATGATAGCCGTGCTAGGTGCTCGCTTGCTACAAGATCTGCCGTCTTGGATAGAAGGACTTTTAACGCTCAGCTCATCAATGAATGAGATCAGCACGTTCTTGAAGGTTCTTAACCAAGTCATTTACACGTTCAAGGGAGAAATTTCCGGAATCCTCGACACTGTCCTGGCACCTCTGCTTCAACGAATCTTCTCCGCGTTGGCCTTGACACCATCCGGAACGGACGACTTGAACCAACTAACAGAACTTAGGAAAGAATATATAAACTTCATTAACGTTGTTCTCAACAATGGCCTTGGCTCGGTGTTTGTCAGCGAAGCCAATCAATCTATGTTCGAAACCATCATCACCTCCATCGACACCTTCGCTCGCGACACATCCGACTACTCCACCGCGCGCCTTGCCATCGGTGTCCTAACCCACATGACGTCTGTCTGGGGCGGTCCAGACAAGGTCGGCCCCGGAGCCAACAGCAACAATACCCCTGCGTCTCCTGTCACTGCACAAATTCCAGGTTTCGACAACTACATCGTGGAGCGCTTCTCCCCGCTTGTCTGGTCGATCCCAGCATCTCCAGGCTTCAACGCCAAAAACGCGCAAGCCAAACAGACGCTGTACGAAGCGGCTAACCTGCAGGCCGAGATTGTCAAGAAGGTCGGCGAGCCGTTTGTGGAGCGTGTCAAGACGGATCTTAGCGGCATGGGGGTCAGCGATGATGTGGTGAACCAGTACCTCCAGACTCTTGCTGGCGCGTTTGAAGGCCATAAGAAGGAGAAGGAATGGCGGGTTTTCTTTGCTCGTTTCATCGAATCGGCGCGGGGTTAGCAACCTAAGCTGTAGGCTTCGCCACTCGATGTTTCGATCCGTGGCTTTTCGAAAGGGCAAGGGGGTGATGGATCTCATCTCTGTCTACAGACAGCCCTTATCATCGTCGTAACTTTGGTCCATTCGCCTTCAGAAGAGCTTCTGGGTCAAATCCATGCAATGTTTAGCGTTTCTCATGGATATGAAATGGAACGAATCCCCCCCCCCCCCCCTCATCTTCGGCTGCATTTTTTGGAACAGGTCGATCTGTGTTTTGTGTATGTATGTACGAGGGTTTCTTTGTCTCTTTTTACTCCTCCCCTTTTTTTTGTGTAGGGGGGGGAGAGGGCAAAGCGAACATCTTTTGCATGATGATGATGAGGATGGTATCTTCATGTTGTAAGAATCCCGTGCTTTTTTTCTTAATTCTACAATTTTTTTTTAAAAAAAAAAAAACTCGTAAAGAATCTAAATGAAATATGTACCAAAACCAAAAGAATGAATGAAAGACCCCCGTGGAACGAAGAGGCCGTTCGTATTATATGTCACTTGTACCACCCATTTCCAAGAAAAAAAATAGAAAATCAATCACCAAAACATGAAACATCTTCTCCACCCAGACAGGCAGACACATAGATACATAGTCCATATCAACGGTAAAAATATTTCATGTTACATCTCTGATTACTACAGCGAAGACATATATATATATATATATATATATATATAACGTAGGTCACAAGCGAGCTGATCACACAAGCGAGCTGATCACTCTGCCAAGCCCGCACCAAAGTATGCTATCAACCAACAGTTTCTTTAATGTCTCAACAACCTACTCAGCTATTAGAATCAAGAGAGGCTAGAATACAGCTTGCACTTCAGGCTATTAAACAAGACGCGACACTATCTCAACGACGCGCTGCACAGATCTACAACGTGCCTCAAAGTACACTAAGCACACGACGTGCTAGAACTACCTTTCGACGCGATTGCGCGCCCAATTCAATCAATCTTCTAAAGACAGAAGAGCAGGTGCTTCTTCAGGATATACTTGACCTAGACGCTCGAG
>KZ805482.1:0-18612 GCA_003073855.1 Periconia macrospinosa
GCGCCTTGGCTCACCCATGATGGGAGTGGAGGGGCGCATTGTTGTCCTGTCATTCTTAAACGCCGTGTCCCCCACATCCAGGTTCGTAACACTAGGATAAAGACACCTATAATTTCAACGAGTCTAGCTTTATAATAGGCATAATATTAACTAGAGTAGTAGTTATAGGCTCTAAGCGTTAAGGACAGCTAAAAAGCGTATAATAGGGCAACTAGAAGTAGGCTATAGTTATTTAAGGTATTAACGCGATAGGCTAAGCAATTCTACCTTTTATTATTTTTTAGGGTAAGTACCACCTTTCCGCCTAGTATAAGGAGGAGAATCTATCCTTTAACTAGGTTATTATAGTTTCTAAGAACGGCTAGATAATAAATAAACTTAGTTTATAGTAGCTAAAGCACTTTAATAAGTATATAAAGAAGCGTACTATTAGTACCGCACGTCTGCTTGTTATTAATAGCTATAAGAGCCACAACTCGCTTAAATTCTAAGATTATTATAAGGCTAACAAGATTATTACACTCTATATACCTACTTACTTATCCTATCTCTTACAGCTCCTTAATATAAGATGTTTCGCTCTATTAAAGAAGGCGTATAGGCGCTAAGCTAAGGATCTAATGCGTAACCAGATTACCTATATTATAAAAACTAAGTTCTTACCTTACTTTATTACTACTTTTAAAGTTTTAATTACTAAAAAAAATATCTAAAGAAGCTTTTAAGGCGCTAGCTTAGTTCCTTTTAACCTAGACGCGGTAATATTAAAGCTTAATATTAAGCTTTATACGCCTTTACTACCTATTATTAATAAGGACTCCTAGCAGTCGCAGACGCTAGAAAATATTCTAGAATTTAGATTATAATTAACGCTAGTAAAGTAGAGGATTTAAAGGTATATAGATAGCTCCCTAATATTTATAGTTAAGGTATTTAAAAAGCTAGTAAAAGGCGTAGCTATAATTACGTATAAGCTAGTATTAGCGTAAAAGGAAAATGCTAAGCTTTAAGTAGCTAATAAAGCCGCTACGTAACGTAAATTATATAAAAAAAAGCGTATTTAAAATTAAAGAGTATTAATAGCTAAAGAAAGATAGCAATTAGCTTTTTTATAAAAATTTAGAGCGCGTAGTAATAGTAAAAAAGTAAAGAAAAGTAGGCGCACTAAACTAGGTAAGCTATTTTAAAAACGCTATAGGCAATATAGTAAGACTAAGCATAACGCGCGAACTTATAAAACTATAGTAGATACATCTATAGATTATATAGAGGGGTCGTAGAATACTATTTTGTCTAAATCCTATAGTATATTATATATTTTATAGAGTAATCTAGTGCGGGCTTAGCAGAGTAATTAGCTCGCTTATGTAATTAGCTCGCTTATAACCTACATTATAAGCTTATACGCTATAATAGTAGCGCCTTTAGTAAGCTTTTTAAAAGCCTTAACTATTAAGGTTAATAAACTATCTAGATGCCTCTAAATCCTCTCCTTTACTAGCGTTAACTAAGACCTAATTTCTAGGGTATTACTTAGGGTTTTAAACGCCTAGGGCTTCTTATTTAAAAGGGGTAGTATTAGCGTTCTTAACCTTATATTAAGCTTTAATATTATAGCCTCTAGGTTAAATAGGACTAGCCTAGCGCTTCTAAAGCCTCCTTATATATTACTTTTAGTAAAAGAATTATAAAAAGTAGTAATAAAGTACGGTAAAAACTTAAGTTTTATAATATAGGTAATGTAGTTACGCATTAGCTACTTAGCTTAGCGCCTATACGCCTTTTTTAAAGGCGTAAAATAACTAACGTTAAGTAGCTATAGGAGGTATAATAAGTATAGGGGTATATATAAGGTAATAATATTATGTTCCTTATAGTATTACTTAAATTTAAAAGAGTAGTAGCTCTCGTAGCTATTAAGAATAAGTAGCTGCGCTATACTAACTATACGCCTTATAGTATATTTATTAAAGTACTTTAACTACGCTAAGGTAAGCTTATTTATTATCTAACCGTTCTTAGAAAGCCCTATTACCTATTTAGAAGGTAGTTAATTCTCTTTATACTATATAGATAAGTAGTACTTACCCCTAAAGATAAAAAAGAATAGGATTACCTATCTAGTTGCGTTAACGCTTTAAATTATAGTAACCTACTCTTAGTTGCCCTGCTAAAGGAGCTTTGCTCTTCCTTAATACTTAGATAAGGTAATAACTAAACCTATTAATATTATGCCTATTATAAAGCCTAACTTATTAAAGTTATACGTATCCTTATTAAAGATACTATACTTAGCTTTAGTATTCTTTATATAACGGAACTAACCCTTAATAAACCTTAGATCTTTATATTTTGCTTTTTTATAGTTATACTTTTAACTAAAGATTACTTTAAGCTTATTATAGCGCTTAATATACGCTAAGGCCTACTTTTTACCTACTAAGTCTTAGTTACGTTTAGCTAGCAAGGAATTAGCTATAAATTAGATATCTATAAGCCTAGATAGGAATTCTCGCTTATCTTAGTTAAGTAGCTCTTAGAGAATTACCCTTTTTTTATAAAAGGTAAGCTTTATTAAGTTAGGTGTGTAATCGCGTTAAAAGGTCTTTCTAGCGCGTTAATTACTAATTATTAATTAAGGAACGTTATAGATAGCTGCAGCGCGTTGCTATAATAGTGTTATGTTTTATTTAATAGCCTAAAGCGTAAGCTATATTTTAGCTTCTTTTAACTCTAGTAGCTATTAAGGTTGTTAAGCTATTGCGTTATACTATTAATAATAATATATTTTAGTGTAGTTTTAGTAGAGTGATCGACTCGTATGCCTGATTAACTTGCATGCCGATGACGTTATAACATTTTTTTCTTCTTCTTTTTAATTTTTCTAAAAAAAAAAAAAAAAAAAAAAAAAAAAAAAAAAAACTGAAAGGGGGGGTTTCTTATATAGAAATTTAAAATTCCACTTTAGTAGTAGATAAATATATACTACCTAAAAAAATATACAAATTTTTAAATTTTTCCTAGAAAAATGTAAAAAAATTCTCTACTTATATATAATATATAGAAGAAGATATTGAAAAGAAAAGAAGGAAGAAAAGAAGAAGAAAACAGTGTTTTTTATCTATAATTATTTGCCTGGTGTGAACAATAACATAAACATAAATACATATGTACATAATTAGGTATCCACATGCACACTCGCAAACATGCCAGTCTACACACGTACGTTGTCGTGGGGTATATTGATACATACATACATGTAGAAACAAATACCTACTTGTACATCACAAACCAAACATTTTTTAAACTAAACTTCGTTCATACCTTTTGCTTTTAGAAAAAAAGGAGATTTAAAATAAGGCTCAACGTACATGTTAATGTAATGTATACATACACACGCTTTTTCTTTTACGTCGGACAATGGCGAGCTTTAATTGACTAAGACTGGGAGGAGGAAGAGGAGGGGGGGGGGGGGGGGAACGGAACGGAATGATACAATTCCTCCCTTCCCCCGGCGTAAGAAGTTGTAAGTCCCAAGCCCATACAGTTTAGAGAACGGTTTATCCCCTTAGTTTGAAGAAAGAAAGGGTTAGGATGGGAGAATACATATATCCCCTCTCTTTGTCTCCCAGGGGAAAATAGAACTAGTTAGTCTTTTGAATTTTCCCTTCTTCCCTCCTTTCCCCCTTTGTACCTATCAACAACCCTCTACTCCACTCCCCACCTCACCTCAACGCAAAACAGGTTCCTCTCCCATCATCATCCACTCACCCCCGCCTCCACTTCCACCACCGTCATTCCTGCCCACCATCATCCCTCTCCCCCTCCTCGCTCCGCCCAACCCCGCAAACTCCACACCACCGTCATCCCCATCACCAGCGCCCATAACCGCCCTTGGAACCCTCACGCTTCCTGCACCACCCGACCGTCCCTCGCGCCGATACGCAGCCGCCTCCTTCGCAGCCGCCGCCAACGGATCCCGCTCGTTATCCAGCGCGAAAACCTGCAGACCGCGCAAATGCGTGTCCTTGCCGTTCTGGTGGTTCTCGAGGATCTTGATCTGGATGAGGTGGCAGCGGAGAACGGGGGGTTTCGGGGGTTTTCTGGCTCTGCGACGGCGCGCCGAGGCCGGGGTGGTGGTGGTGGTGGTGGTGGATGGGTCGAGCGGGGTGAAGGGGTGGCGCGGGGTCGGGCGGGCGAGGGAGACGGGGAGCGTGGGTGTGTCTGTGGCCAAGGGGTTTGGTCCCCCTGGTGTGGGTGTTGTGAAGGTTGACGGGTTGGGTTGGGTTTGGGTGGGGATCGGTGTTGTGAAGCTCGGTGTTGCGTTCTCGAAATCCGAGGTTGGGTCGTCGCCGCCGCCGCCTCGTGGGGTTGTTTCGGGAGGCGGGAGGAGGAGTGGAGCAGCGTTGCGGCCTTGTCTCGTTGTTGGTGCTCGCGCACCTCGTCGCTCGTTGGCGTCGTCTTGGTCCATGGCGTCGCTGTCGTCGGAGTCGGAGCCAGATCCCGTGTCGGAATCTGAGTCGGTTTCTGGATCGCGGACGCCCTCGAAATCGGCCCAGATCCATCCTCGTGGGTTCTCGAGCCGCATCTCGCCCCATTCGACGAGGTCGTTCATACCACTGCCTGCGAGGAGGAGGATGCGTGTAGGCGTGTAGCTCTCGTCGGCTTCAAAGTCGAGGAAGAGGCGGAGCCCGACGACGCGGACGAGCTTGAAGAAATGAATGTTGAGGTAGTGTGGCTGCGGGCCGTCGGATTGCCAGAAAAGCTGCGTCGATGGGTGTCGTAGTTGAGGAATGCTGCAGCCTGGTTTGGAAGAGGAGACTGTCCAAGAGGCAAGGGTGGAGATCTCGCGGAAATTTGGCGGGGGCGCACTGTTGGCGAGTGAGGTTGGTGAAGGAATTGGTGAAGCTGGAGTACATGATTAGTCTAATGTGTAAAATATGCGTAGAAAGAAGTTTTTCGAGTAAAAGAATATAAAATAGATCGGGGACACGATTCGAAGAAGATGAAGGGAAGGGAATGACAGGAATAGAAACATAGAAAAGTACGCAAGACAGGAGTTGATAATGGATAGGTAAGGAAAGAATGGAGGGATAAATGACCTAGCCATTCAGAGAAAACTTACCTACAGCATCCTCTTCCACTTCTTCGTCGTCCTCATCCTGCTCCAAGCCCTCTTCTAAGTCTTCAATCTCCTCGGCTTCGCCAGCGTCTTGGTCGACATACTCTTCATCGCTGTCAGAGTATGGATCCGCTTCAGGAGGCGATAGCGGAGGTTGCGGCACCCTCCGACGGTAAGTAGGTGGCATTGTCTGGTTTTTTGGCCGCAAGTTTTATAGCATGCGATGCAAATATAGTAGCGGCTGGTACTGTCCGATTAGGTCACGGGACCCAAGGTGCGACTCCCACTGTCAATTCTTGGATACTGCGGGCAGATTGACGGCAATTTTCGATCTCATATGATAGCTAGGGAATCAAAGGATCCGCAAACGGGTGGATTGTTTGTTGTGAAATTCCCCGGGGTGTTAGGGAAGTGTAGCTGGCGAAACAAGCGCACTCTGTTGATGTTTTGGTCGCGTCTTCGTGTTGTGGAAATTCGAATTTACGGCTGTCGTATTCACACAGTAGACTGAGGCCCCTGTATTGGAATATTAGCTGTTGGTATTTTCAAACTTGTACCTGGCAGTGGTTTGAGGTATACACAAGTGGTGGTGAAGAAGGCGCTTCTGCAGGCAAGGTTGTAAATAGTAAACGATCCAAAAACGCGCTATCCCAAAAGCAGAATAGCCCGCTACAGAGCTCCTACTACTGTCCGTACACCTACCTAGGTAGGTACCTACATATAAGTACATAGATACCTTTGTAGCTACATTGTGTAGTCTTTTGTTAAGTTTTAAATTTCATCATGTTCGTAGAATATCCGGAGAAAACGATGTTAACGCATTGATGCATATACTCCAGCCATACCTATGTACAATGGTATGTATGATTTCGTCAACATCACTCCTTGCTATTATTTCCACGATGGAAGATACAAAATAACTCGTTGCAAAAACTGACCAAGCTAAACTCAATTTTCTTGGGATTGTAAATGAAAATAAGCAACTTTTATAAAGACTACGAATATGTAAGGGGGTAAAGAACGTGACATTGACGTGAAGAATGCAAAGATCAAACAAGGGATCCAATATACCTACATACATATATGTATGTACGAAGACAACTAAACTTGATCGTAGACAACTCATTGCTTCTGCAACCGCAGTCATGTATCTCTCAGCCTGCCTGATCATTGCGTACATTGCCTCCGCATCAGCGAAGCCCATTCCACAGTACGCACGCATCCTATGCCCGCCATCTAGAGAACACAGCTAAAACCACATAGAGATGGCCCCGCAAAAACACACATCTATCTCTGCACCGACGAGTCGTTCAAGGGGCAATGCGAGAACGTTGAAGCGGAGCCTGGAAAATGCTGTGAGTAGCTTCAAATCCCAGGCGTGGTCTCATACTAGCTATACACTGCGACTGACTGGCCCGTCTTCTCGGTCCTAGATAACGTTCCTGACGGCTACAAGAGCAAGATTAGCTCAGGCGGACCAGACCAAGGCACGTTCTGCTCCATGTTCGCGAAGGATGATTGCAAGGGGAATGCGTTTCCATTTACATTCCCGGGAGTGATGAACTTGGCGAGGTATGGGTTTGGTGATAAGGCTACTTCGTACCGGTGCGATTTTCTGAGCGGGTTCGATGGTGCGCATTGAAGGGAAAGAGATGAGGGTCAAGAGGCAAAAGCATGTACAAGCATACGCGATTAGAAAATGATGAATTCAAATTTTTAATGCCCCAAAGGTGATGCATTGAAACAACGATCAATATCCGAGTGCCCCTAGCGCCTGTAACGCCGCCCTTCGCGCCGAGACTGAGGTTATACACACACATGTCCATCCATCTCGTCAAACATGAAAACATACCGCTCCTTGCTGATACACCATGGCTTCTACTACTCCGGCCTTTGGTAGATGGCAGCGACAATGGCATGGTCACGCTCGAAGGGTTCAAGAGTAAGCTGCTCCTTGGGCTTGAGACCCATCTCCCTCATCTTCTGGACTTCTTGTGCGAATACAACCTCGGGCTTTGCGGTACTGTCGATACAGTTGGCCTTGATGGAGATGAGCACACCACCGCCAACCTTGAGGAAGAGGCTGGCGTTGAGACCGACGATACGTGCTTGATCTGGGGAAAGTTAGTAGATGTTTCACTGCATTTTCTTTCTTGATTGGACATACCGGGCTGGGCAACATCGGCAAAGATGGCATCCACCATGGGCAACAGCATGCGGTACTTGAGAGGGTGACGGGCGTCTTCGACGATGGGGATGACGTTGGTGCGGTGCGTTGCCATGTTGATCAGATCACGGCCAGATCGGTGGGAGAACTCCACAGCGTAGACGGTGCCTTCGGGGCCTACAATGTCTGCTACGTGGGAAACACTGGTGCCGGAAGCAGCACCGAGGTACAGCACTTTGGCTCCCGGTCGGATATAGATGTCGTCCACACCACCCAAGATAGCGGCAGCAAGCTTGCTTCGGAAGGGATTCCATACACGGTATTCGACTGTGGTGGCGGGAGCATCGTCGCTGGTCTTGTCGCTGCCAACGCTGATGCGCTTCTCGCCATAGACGCTCTCTCCGGGGGTGATGTTCTTGGTGAGTAGCAGATCCTCCTTTCCACGACCAACAAAGACACCGGCGTGACGGTGAGGCTCAACGATCACTTTGCTGTTGAGAGGTTTAGCTCCAGTTCATGGACAAATCTAGCTGTTGAAAATCTTACGCTCCGCCTTTGGCGCCAGCAGCACCTCCACGTCCACCACGGGCACCTCCTCGGCCGCCCCTGGGTGCTCCACGACCTCCACCGCGACCACCGCCGCGTCCTCCACGATCGCCAAATCCACCGCCGCGACCACCGCCTCGTCCACCACGGGCACCGCCACGGCCTCCACGGTCACCACCGCCGAAACCTCCCCTGCCGCCGCCACGACCTCTTGGAGTGAATGCCATTGAATGATTATGAGGCGATTGTGAGTAGAAAGTGAAGAGTTTGCGGTGTTGTGGTGCGAATTGCCTTGAGAGGAGAGCTTGTCGCAGTCGCGAAAGATGAGCTTCGAAAAATTGTGCGGCAGCTAGCGTAGGAGCTGGTAATTGGCCGCCCGCGCCGGGCCCAGAGTTTTTCCGAGGAAATCTTGGCGAGTAAAAACCGATTGGGCTAGCGCGTGCCGAGCCCACAACGACGGTCGATTTTGCATCGGGTGCAGCAACCTCTGAACGACCTCAACTAACAACACAGGATTCACGCCGCACTCCACGATGGTATGTTGCCCTCCCATACACATGTTGCACTCATTCTACTCGCAATGTGCTCTTCGGAAAATTGCGACACAAGCTAATCGGCATGCCAGGTCCGCTACGCTGCTCAGATCCCCAACGAGAAGTCCGCGAGGGCTCGCGGCAGCTACCTCCGCACCTCCTTCAAGAACACCCGCGAGACTGCCCAGGCCATCAACGGATGGAAGCTTGAGCGCGCCCTTACCTACCTCGGCAATGTCTTGGAGCACAAGGAGGCCGTCCCCATGAGGCGGTACGCTGGCAGCACTGGCCGAACCGCACAGGGTGAGTGCAGTTCTTTTTGAGAGGGGAAACGGGCGAGAATCACAGGCATGAGGAGGCAGTAGTGGCGTTTGGAGTATTGAATTGCGATGCTGTGATATGGAGATCGGAGTGCAGGGCAATTTTCAAGGTCAAATGTTGACGAAAAACTACAGGCAAGGCTTTCGGTGTCTCCAAGGCCCGCTGGCCCGTCAAGTCCGCCGAGTTCCTCCTCGGTCTCCTCAAGAACGCTGAGGCCAACGCCGACACCAAGGGTCTCGACACCAGCAACTTGATCGTCAAGCACATCCAGGTCAACCAGGCTCCCAAGCAGCGAAGGCGCACATACCGTGCCCACGGTCGCGTATGTTGAATCTACTTGCACGCAAAAACCTCTTCTAACGATATCTCCAGATCAACCCCTACATGTCGAACCCTTGCCACATCGAGTTGATCCTCACCGAGGCCCCCGAGACCGTCGCAAAGGCTGACGACTCCGTCGGCGCCCGATTGAACAGCAGGCAGCGTGGCCGCCAGACCCGCAAGGCCATCACCGCCGCATAGAGGGAAAGCATGGAAGAGGGGTCTTGAGTTGAGTTGGGGAAGATAAAACGGAGAGGGCATGGGTACGGTCTGGAGTCAATGAGCGAAATGATCATCGGGCTTTTTCCACCTTCATGTATGTCCCGGTATGAATTGGGACTTCATTTTCTCGGTGTCTGGTCGTAAAATATGAGGCCTTTTTCCAAACACAAAAATCGAGGAATCACTTCTAACGCTAATGCCCTGTAACAACTCATTTTTTCATCATAACGTGCTAAATATACCAGCTGCAAATGTCAACGATAACAACAAACCCCAACTTATACTCATATGCCTTGCACCATCTTGCACACCGTCACCACCCTCCTCACCCCGCTGCCCTTCCTTAAACCCCCTATTCTCCCCACCCATATACAAAGCCCCAACCTTCGTCAACCCTCCATCGCCATCAAACAACGCCACCCCGTCCCCCGTCCACCCATTCGCATCCTGCGGGCGAAAAGCCCCAAACCACGAATACTTCTCCACATAGTCCTGGCTATCCAGATACGGAAGCGTCTGGTTCATCATCTGGGCGTTGGCATCGGCATCGAGCTGCGGCAGCGCCAGCTCCGTGATCCAGATTTTGAGCGGCGGGTTCCGCGAGGTGTTCGTGTTGTAGTATTCGTTGAGGGTGCCGAGCCAGCCGGCGAGCCCTTCGAAGTTGCCGTACCAATGCGCGGCGATGAAGTCTGTTGGACACCCGTTTTGCTTGTCGATTTTGTAGCAGGATTCGTTGAATTTGCGGAGCCAGTCTAGGCCGTTTCCCGAGCTGCAGGTGGGTAAGAAAATATTCTTAACCAATTTCCACTAAAACCTTTGCGTATAATATAACGAGAAAAATCTTCATAATGGGAGAACAACCACTTACCCAGTCGTACTCGGATGCGAAATCTTCCACTTCCTCCCCCGTTCTCTCAATGGGACAATATGCTCAATATACGCTTTCGCCGCATCGTCCGGCTCAATCGCGCTGCCGCCACTTCCCGTCGTGCCATCCGGTTCATTAAAAGAAAGCAAATGCGTGCTCGACTGTGGCAATGAGTCTATCTGCCTCGCAGTCTGTGGATCACTCGCGCCATCCACGCCGTGGATCAGCGGCACGAATTCGAGGTTTTGAGAAGGAACTTGTGAAGGTGGGTATGGCGACCAGTTGTAGTACCAGGAGATCGGCGATTTGGTACTAGTTAGAAGGGCGTTGTCGGTGCCGTGGGTATTTCCAACGTATGCGAGACCGCGTTTGGAGTTATGGTTTTCCTGGGCGGTGGTTTGAGGGGTAAGGGCTGTGAGGAGGGCTAGAGCGTGGAGGTACCTCCTGGGGTGTTGTTTGTGATGTTGCGACATTTCGTTTGAACTTGAATGGTGTAGATGAGGTCTTGTTCATGGATACTATATACTCCTCCTTCTCTTTTCTTATTGGATTGGGAATCCGCGAGTACCGTCAGCCGGGTACAAGGATTTTATATACCAGATTCATCTATGTATTATCCCAGATCTGTTACATGCTTGCGATTCCTTGAATTGCAGATGCGCTTTGCCAGGACTTCTTCTGCCGTACTGGGCCTACGTCATCCATCTAACCTTGGCAGCGAGTCGAGAGATAGAGTGAGATAGCATTCTCAGGCACGAGGTCAAACAAGAAGCTGGGAGATTTTGAAAACACGATTTGAGTTCGAGAGACGCGTTGTTCACCAAAAGAATATCTGCGTCCTAGTGTTGATTGACGTTTGTATGTACGTACGGTTTCATAGTTGTAACTTCAGCACTCCTGATTGGATTAGGATACAGATAATCCAGATATCGTTTAGCGCATATGAGGAGTGCATCACATGACCCACAGCATCCGCAAAAAAGATGGCGTCTTCTCAAACTTCGAAACTAAAAAGAAGAAATATGCAAAAAACGAGGAACATGGGGATCGAACCCACAACCTTTGGTGTATGACTTTTGGATAGCCGAAAACCAACGCGCTACCATTGCGCCAATTCCCCGTCGGTTTTTTGATGTGAAAATCGTTTGTAAAGTAATATATATACGGCTACAAAAGTTCTCTGAACTTTTATCCCAACTAGGGGGTGATGAAAGTGGGGCTGGCCACGACACCTCCCAACAGTCGCTTAACTAGGTTAGCAGTTGAATTGACTCTCATACGCCAGAAACCTCGATGAAAACGCGGAAAATTTCATTTGGTAACCTGTTCAGAACCTCTACCTGCCTGCCTTCCTGCTCACCAAACTTCCTTTGCGATAGGGGCATACGAGTGGCTGCGAGGCCACCACAGTCGGCCACCCTGTATTGTTCACTTATTTCTACGTGAGAGGTCATTGTCCTTGAAGAATTTACCTTAAATATGTTATCACTTGGCTTTCGTGATTGATGTTTGGGATTGGGTGCGTCTCCTACCTATTTACCAGTAAAGCAAAGTCAGACGTACACCAATCCCTCACGCTTAGAGACACCACAACGCAAAAGTTTATATTCAAAAGGAAATGTGTTTTGCCATAGTTAAATTGTTATTCCTTTTTGCATTTTTCTCCATAGGTCCGTGCTAAGGCTTTTCCAGTTCCCAGGTTCCAACTTGTGTCTTATGTTCAAATCAAATCACAGCCCAATCAATCTCTTCTCCTGGTTTGCATGACAGCAAATGACATAAGATATTCACATAAGACCCAGAAAATTCCTCGCGCTGTAGACTAACATACCCAACCAAACCTCGTGTCATGATCCCCGTGAACCGCCTCAAAAGAGTCATCCTCACCAATCACCATCTTGAATACTAACTTTGCGTACTCCTTTGCTTTCTCGGCATCTTCCGGCCTTCCCAAAACCTCGAAAGCCTTACGCGCATGTAGGAAAGCTTCTACGAAGGGTTCTGCTACCATGCCCCATTGCTCAACAGCAAACCGAGTAGATGAAGTGTCCGCGCCATGTATGATGAAGCCGAGAGAAGTTAACATCTTTCCCACATATTCTAGGACCTTGGATGGCTCTTTGCTGATTACGTATAAGCGAGCGATTACTAGCAGCAGATCCCGAAGTTCGACACGCGGGACTTTGCTTGCGGGTTGTGTGTATGTGTCATCCAAAGCTTTGGCAATTTGCTCTATCTCGTATGCCGGTGTGGGAGGAATCCGGCCACAGAGTTCCTCGGCTTCTAGCCACAGCTCCTTCCTCTTGTCGATGGTGGAAGTTTCAGTTGCTCTGGCGTCTTCACACAGACTGCAGTAGCACACGAATCCCCATTCCTCATGGTCGGCTTGCCGTTGTGCGAAATTTGAGCGGAAGGGGTCTTTGTACCAGAAACCGAGCTCGGTGTCTGCGTCTAGATCCTTTGTCGCGCGGACAATCATCATGTCGCCAATAAATGCGCGTTCCACGTTGTTCATGCAGCTATGGTTGATGTACGATGCTGTGGTCCAGACTCCGCACGAGTGGTCTTGTTCTCGCTTTGTATTTGGGGATACAAAGTCGATATGATCAGCGAGGCTGGTCGTGCGCCAATAACCAAAGACGTTCAAAGTCATGATCCGTTCGACGAGGAATGTGTCCACTGCAGGAGCTCCGTCTACTTCGAAAGTAGTTTGTCCCTCGTAACCTCCATGACACAGGGAGGTGAAGGTAGGAATAAGGGATGGATTGTGATAAAGCTTCCGGATAAGGGCTTGCAACAAATCCACTTGTTCATTCATGATTGCTCGGTCTGTCTCCATATGTACCATTATGGTAGGCGCCCTCGCGTACTTATCCTCGGGTGCGTGAACATAGCCAAAAGCCTTTTCGCACAGTAGCAGGTCGCCCGCCTTGACAGCTTTAGTCACGAACAAACCACGTCCCTTTCCCGGGGCATCCCTAACTTCGACAGGTCCGATGTAGGTAGCACGATCCAGAGTTGGTGGCTTCAACTTTGTGGCATCTATTTGAAGTTGTCTGAAATCGTAGACTCCAGTTTGTTGCTCAGAGAGCCGTGCTTGGACACGCTCGAGTTGACCCTGTGCATGCTCGTGATTGGGAAATTCGCTGCATAATTTTTGCATCACCTTAGCAGATTCATCGAACCGACCGAGGTGGTATAGAGCCTCAGCGGCTCGAATCATGCCGTTGTATGAAGGCTGGGGAAGAAAATCTGGATAACAGGTATCCAAAAGCGCCGCATCATACTGTCTAGTCCTGAGGTATGCAAGTGCCCGGTTACGACATAGAGCCCCTGTTTCGTCTGCCGTAGGTTTGAGAGAGAGTCCAGCTGAATATCTGATCGTATACAGTTAATATCTTTCCGATTTTTGTAGCGTGTGCAACTTACGCTGTAATTGCCTCCCAAAATTTGTTTTGTTCGACAGCTTCGTTACCCTTCAGCCTGTATGCGTCGGCCGTTTTCTCTGAACCGAGTGCTTTGGACCTCCAAGCCTTCGGCACCCTAGGATCATTTTTCTCAAGGAATACAACATCAGAGAGATGATCTACTCGAATTCTGTATTGGCCAGGCCCCACAACCTCGAAGTACGGTTCTTTAACAAGTATGACCGAGCCCTTACCAAGGATGTCAACAGCTCGACGGACATTTTCTGGTTGTTGATGATACATGACAACTGCGGCAGCATCACCGCGAGTATCTTGAGTAGCGGCCACTATACCACCGATTCGGTGAGACTGTGTGATGGCTTTCAGTAGCAGACGAGTGCCTTTATGCCGAGTTTCCAGCCTCAATTCCCGCATGGTGACGTTTTTTAGCTCCGCAACAGGTGTGATGCAGGGTGGGTATGGTATCGGAACGACCACTGGGAATGCCAGCGTCTTGTCCCGGGCAGCATCTACATGCGTTAGATACCTCTCCAAGAAGCCGCATTCCAACTCTTCTGCTGACTTTCGATCTGTAGGACGTTCCCCTTTTCGCTCCTTGTGAACCCTCAAGCCATCGGAGTAGATTTTCAGCCGTTCTAGAAATTCTTGTTGGACCAGTTCTTGTGCATTCATTGTTCCAGCGTAGTGATTCAAGGTAATTTTGGTAGTTCGTTGTTATTTCTGTGGGCGAAAGCGAAATGAGACCGTTTTCCGTTAGAAAAAAGAAAAAAGAAAAGTAGATCGTAAATCTATATTGACACATGCTCGGGGTTGTCCCTCTTTATATACCGAGCAGAAGGTACGACATGACCACACGGATTACACAGGTGGTATGAATATTAACGAAGATCGGTGAATTTGCAAATATTGTTCATATAGTACAGCAAAACAAGCAGCTAGAACCGCCCAGTTACGAGGAGTCCCTTTACAAGGTATTGACCAAATAAATCTTTGCGTTACATCTGTCGGATTTGGAGTCTATAAGTCTGGCAGAACAAACAAGATTGCGACTCAATATTCACAGTTCCCAATGACTATTTCATAAAGGTGATATCGAATACCATGTGTCCCATGAAACGTAAAATACTGATAACATATTTTCGAAACTACCAAAAACCAACGGAAAAAATCAACTATTGGATGGGTGGTGTAATGCTAAAACACGTATGAGCAACTGTAGGACTGCACATGATTAACCCAATTCATTAGTTGGTTGAACATGTATATCAAGGACATCTAAGTCAGGTTTCTCAAAAATATAAGTCATGTTCATTTGGGACACACTTGAACACGTCCGCATACACAGGAGAATGTATGGCTCAACGTCCTACCCTACGCGCTCACTAATATCTCTAACTAAATGCCTAACGCGGTTAACCTATCCCCAACTATATCATTTGAAGGACGGAGCAGAGCCCCCAACAGATGATAGAGGGACGTTCGGGCCGAGTGTAGCGTTCCCTGTGCTATTTCCTCCTGCCCAGTCCGCGTGACATTTAGCTATCACATCAGGGAACAAGGCGGTAGTATTAGTATCGACAAACAACCAGTTGCAAATCTCTGCCGTTCCATCTTGGATCATTTCCACTTGCCAATCATAGCAGGAGCTCGCAGAGTATGTGTAGCAGTATGTCAGTTCCTGGTCACCCGCCGTCTGGTTGGATTCCGGAGTAGGCTGGCCAATACTCTTGTACGCACTTCCATCTTCCACGCTACCAGCGGTTGACTGCGTTCCGGTGGCGATATCAAGGTTGAATAGTGCACGGCTGAAGATACGGAAGGAGGTTTCGGGCTGGTAGGAGGGAATGGAGTGACCCGCTTGGTAGATTCGGGTGTAGCTCAGGTTTCCGTATTGACGCACCAGGCCGCCGACGTACGAGTCATTGGTTTGGATCTCGGCGTACTCAGCGGTGGTGTAACCTTCGGAGCCCTTCCAAGGGATGGCTTTGGCAACTTCGTCACCTCCAGCCCACTTGTGGTTAATGTTAGTGAGTTTGTATTCAATATTTTTGGTAAGACGGAGCAACTTACAGGGCACGCAAAATCGAGATCACCATAGAGCAAAGAGACTTTTATGCCATTATCAAGCAGGAAACCGAGATCCTCGAGCCATGAGTCGCGTGGATAATCGCCGATGGCGCGGTAGGCGTTGGAAGCTTGCGGTGAGCTTCCTGTCCAGTTGAGCGGTACTCCCAACTCAGCTTGTACCCACTCGCGGTTCAAGAATCCTTCATGGAAACCTTGAGGGAAGGGAGCCGGTCTATGTTCGTGAATACCACGTCAGCCCAGTTCAAGTACGAGCAGTAGGTCACACCACGCCTGTTGATGTGAAATAATAGTCAGTACTCAAGTTGTACTTACGTGAAGGTGGAGATGTCATAGTAGTCTCTTCCGGAGTAGGCGGTATACGGCGAAACGATGTTGGCGCGACAAAAAGTCTCAGGGTTTTCACAAAGTCTGTTGACTGTAGCGTTTATACCCAGATTCTGAGGGTCTCCCAACTCGGCTGCGTCGCGGCAAGTTTGGATCCGCTCAAGACACTCTGGGATGGCTTCGACCATCCTTTTATAGACCGTTTCATTTACAGCTTCAATTCCGTATCCGTTGTCACGGAATGCTTGTTGGGGGTAGTATGGGTATTGTACGTATCGGTCAACGCAACCTGAAACGATCATGAGAGTGTCGAGATGCAGAATGAACTGCTCGCCCTCTCCACCATCCCAGGTACCGTTCTCAATGCGCTGGTTTTGCTCTTCCCAGAATGACATCATGGCTGGGCCATAACGACCTCCGTACGATTGCGCAGCCAGACTGATGCGTGTATCGTTGGGCAAGTAATGAGGGAATTCTTGGAACCACGACTGCAAGAAGTGCCAGGAAGCCACAGCGCCGTTGACACTCCCGAAAGCGGTGTTATTAGGTTCCCTCGAGGGTAAAGTACCAGTAAGTAAAGTGCTGTTCTGTTCTGGGACTTCTGTTGTTTCGTTGAGCAGAGTCACTCTGCCGTTGACCAGATCCATTGTGACATTCTGCAGTGTATCATACGAGCTGCGCACCGATTAGTAGTTTTATAATGCTACCCGCAAAAGACAACTTACAAGCCCACCTGCACAGGTTGGTCAAAGTAGAGCATATTCACTGTCAATTGTCAGTTAGGACCTATCATAGAAGTACCTTGGCACATCTCACCATTTTCGTTCCAGCTCCAGGGTGCCGGCCTAGTACTGTTCGAATCCGCATTTACATGACAAGGGCCATTCTCTGTAAACAGCCCATGCATACTGGAGCTTCCAGGACCTCCGTTCAACCAAATGGTGAGGGGGGCGTTTTGAGGGTCATTCCTAGCCTCAAAAAACCAGAAGAACTCGTGGCTTATTAGTAAACAAAGCCAAAATTATCCCCATTTATAACGACGTACGCTGTTGATTGGATAATCTTGGCCCTGGCCTAGATCCGCTGTTCCCGGAGGAAGATAGACGTGTCCTGCGAAGGATTTCACACCTTCTTGGGTCTCGCAGAGGGAGTTCTATCAGCAGTCAGTGTTTCCACCTGTGAAGCGGGAGAGAAAGACACGAAATCCGTACTTCCTTGTAAGTGATGGTAACGCCTTCGCCGAATCGTGATTCAAGGACCGTTCGACCTTGTGGCTCAGCTGGGAACTGAGCGAAAGCAGAGTTAGCGAGTGCCAGCAGCACCGTAGCTGCGGAGGACACGGCCAACATTGTTACAGGTGGAGCGAAAGTAGGGAAAAGGGATAAGACCGTTCCATTTCAACATTTAACTAGGGATGTATGGTATCTTTATACCTTCTACCAAACGGGGTTTTAAACCCACATGACGTTGTTAGTCGTCTTTGGATGTCTTGACTGCTTCCTTCGCTGGGCAAAATCAGGAAACACCAGGTTATCCTGGATGTCGCGTACTTGATATGACTTTGCAATTCCTCATGCAAGCTTTCTACAATGGCTGTAATAGGAAGGTCAAGAAATGTTGCAGGTGTAGCTTGTTGCCAAGGGCCATGGCATCGAGGAGGTTGGGGAACACACTTGAGAGCGAGTGTGGACACCCCACAAATTGCATGATAAGGATGCAGGCGCCTAGGTATGCTATTTGAGCCATTTCTGAATGCTTATTAACTCGATTTTTAAGTAGTTGCTCCGAACCACTAAAAGTTTGGCATAATGTATCAGGCAAGGCCTAGGCGGGCTAATCTCATAGCGTTGGCCATGGTGCTTTACATCGAAGAACGCCATATTTCTTGAAAACCAGGCTTTCCGTGAGCATATTTAATAATAGCCGTACGTGAGTCTTTATTACGCGGAAAGCCTTTTTTTAGTATGTTTTGGCGTGGCTACTAAATTTATTGAGCAATCGAAGACACCAATAACCAATTTCTGTAAATATCGAAGATAAATTGGAGTATTGGAGTATTGGTGGGTTTCAGAAACAAGGGGGCCACCCTAGGTGTCAAAAACGCTTAAAAAATCACCTGGATCCTGATTTGGACAGTCATAAATACAGTGCAATAGATTCCAAAATACGTAAAATTACGGGCCAAATTTACCTAATTTTAGAATACAATACATCTACGCTTTAGTACACTAAATCTAAGCTACGTCATAGATTTTCTAATATATATCCTCCTCGCCCTCCCCTCCCCTCCTTCTACTATACAACCTTTCTTCTAGTTTAATATATATAGTAATTAAATTATTTTTAAGCAGAATTACAGCTTATTTTACTATAAATATTGCTAGGATTCCTATGGTGCTTTTTTTTTCTGTAAATTTTATATAAATTTAATAATTACTTCGTAAAAATATATAAAAAAGCCTTAGATATATAGTACTAATAATTACATGCAAAAAAATATTTAGAATCAACAACGTCATGACATCTAATTATGTTACTCTAGGCGAAATTTACTAGTAAAATACATACAATAATGTATAAGAGGTGTATCACTAAATCGGGCAAGTGGGACTGAATTTTTTAAGCGTTTTTGACACCTGGGGTGGCCCCCTTATTATTGAAAACCATAATAT
>KZ805482.1:19812-40239 GCA_003073855.1 Periconia macrospinosa
TAAGAGGTGTATCACTAAATCGGGCAAGTGGGACTGAATTTTTTAAGCGTTTTTGACACCTGGGGTGGCCCCCTTATTATTGAAAACCATAATATCTTAGCCTTGCTTTAAAACTAAGTATAAATTTGGTATCCTGTGATTCATCGCAATGTCATGCTTATCTTCAACGAACGCTGCAAGGAAGCAATGATATGTAGTTTGATCTAATTTGAGATACAGCAAGAAGAAGCTATCATACTAGCGCAATACAAATATGTGTTCTCACGACATTCACATGACCCCACACCATCCCTTCGGGCTGGCAATCTGTGGATGTGGTGATTCATATGCATCCACCGCACCTCCATCCGCAACGTCTCTTTCACCTTTTCCTCTTATTCTGTCTTGTCCCTCCACGACTTCTTCTGTCTCAAAAATCCTGCCTAGTGGATAGGGATTCACCAACAAAAGCCTCCACTCCTCCTCCATCTCCAGAAATGCACTCGCGAACTCAAACAGTCTCCCAGCTACACATGCCCTATGCAAATCCATCGGATCTACCCCCTCTAACACCCGCCGATAAATCTCCATTAGAGTGCACGTATCTTCAAATGTGTTGCAATTTAAGAAGCCGTAGTCGCAGCTGATTGACGGGATAGGCGGGTGCGTGAGCGGATCCGCGTTTTCGAGGAATTGTTTGAGATCCCAGACGGACGGATGCGGACCCGATGGCGGGACTGAAAAGAAGGATTCGAGATGAGGTAATTGCATGCGGAAATCCTTGAGGCCGTGAGAGTCTATAAGTTGGAGTAGTGTCCCGTTTTCGTAGGATTTCCAGAATTCAGCGAAAGATGCTGTGTGCGTAGGGCGGCCCCGCTCGTTGTGAAATGTGTAGAAGAAACTGCCATCGCTGGGGAGAAGCAGGAGTTGGTAAATATCTACTAGCCGGCTTTCCTCGGCACTGTCGCGGCAGGTTACAAAGGCGAAGGTGTGGTACAGCATCGTGTTGGGGTTTGGAGTACAGCGGTGCAAGACGTGTGATAACAGAAAGAAGCAATCCCGTTTAGTCTCAGGTTTCAGCTCACTTGGGTGCGTATTGCGGTCCCGAGGATCCAGGTAAAATTTTGCTTTATCGAAGAAAGTCTCTGCAAAACTTCGCTCTGCTTCTTCTTTGGTTGCAGGTTTCTCCAGGCGGTGCAGATTTTTGAGCCACCAGGGAAAGTACTGGCCACGATTGGATTCTGGTATCATGTAGTAAATTTCTTTGATCTTCTCTACCATGATACCTTTGACGCGCCATTCATGTAAGTCACTCGATGTAATGTCGCCGAAGAGACGAATGCCTTGGTATAGCCCAAAGAGGCGAGATCGGTCACTGGCGTCAAAGACGTTGTTAAAGCCGAAATCCTGCAAGACGTCTTCGTCCACGGGTATGATGTCTTCACCCAATGACTTCCAGAGATAGTCCGCCGAGGTGAGCGGGCGCTTTGAGCATGTGAATAGGTGATATACGGATGCTTTGCCTTCGCACGATTCACTGCAGAAACGCCCTTTACTGCAGTAGGTGCATCTTCTTTTCGTTGGCCGTTCACATACATCGCATGTTGGTTCATAATATTCCTCGCTTGATGTGGAATGATAGCGGTTGACGAGATTGTCTGACCTCTCTGATCGCCTGTAAGAATTAGCTCTGAGGGATATTAAAGTATGATTTTGAACTGTCTTACCTTCTGAACACCTCTGCAACTCGATCCTGCTCCGCCTTCACAACTAGACGATCAATCTGCGCTCGTTTCGCCGAAATTTCGTCATGCTGAGTACCCATTACACTGCTACCTCCAAATACTGAAGTTCGTTCATGTCGAACTTTGCTTGCGACTGGGGCCACCAATTTCTTCACTACCTCACTCTGCACTGAAATGATAGTACCTATTATCCGCTTGGTTTGCTCTGGGAGAAGCCCATTCGTACTTGGAATAGTCCATGGTCTAAAAAGACGCCCGTGGCTTCCCCTCGTAGTGAAGCTTCCATATGACTGGATGAAAGAGTGGCACATAAAGCAACACAACTTGCTACATCCAATATATGGGAATATTCCCGGCGTAAGTTTCGTGATTGTGTTCAGGTGCAGCAGCAATTGCACCTCGGCGTGGATATTCAACTTTTGTCTCTGTCGCTTCTTGAACTCGCGTTCAATTCGAGCCAAAGTCCAGTTTTGACCCATGACGGCCTGAACTGTTTCTTGTACTGTATCTAGGCCTAAGATACCGAAAGCTTCCTTCAAACTTATCAGGCGATGAGGCGGGCTTGCAGGTGCAGGAGGTCGAGGCACCAGGGCGATGGTGATGTGAGTGAAACTCGGAAGCGTGAGGGCGGTTTCCTTAAACGTTTCGAATGCAACTCTTAGCCGCGCAAGTAGGCATATGTTTGCCCATAATTTTCTGGACTTAGAGGATGCACTTTCAGAACTGTTGAGCATTCTCTCCATATTGCTTGACCGGCGCAGCTCGTACGTTGCGATGACAAGTCTTGCATATCGGTCGAGAGTACTTTCATCATTCATAATTGGGTCGAATAAAAGGCCGCGCAGAATAGACAATGCTGCAGCAGGATCTGGAATCTCGCATGTTGTGTCGGGAGGTGTCTTCCTAGGTCCTGCCTCCAAAGCTTTGAAGCTCGCTCTCAGATCAGGGATGTAGCTACTCTCTATTCGACTCTGATGGTATGATACCAGCTCTTCCCACAGACGTACATCTAGATTTGCACCTGAGTAGGGACTATCAGATAAGCTGTGGGCAAAAAGTCATTCTGTTAAACCTACCTTCGTTAAGCGAATATGATTCCAACAGCATTTCTAAGGCAATAAAGACATGTTCGTCAGCCTCCGAGAATCCCTCATTACGAGCGATCCATATAGAGACACTGTCTTCACTCTCTCTCATAGCAGAGCAAGCAACTGCAGTTCCGCCCTTCTTGTTCGCCGCGAATTCCGCCAAACAGTCCAGAAACTTCTGCTTGAGCTTTCCATGTCCAGAGCCTGCTATTCGATGAGCGCGGAAAGTATTCACACTGATTGTGCCCTCATCGTCGCTAATATCGCTGCTATAGTCTTCGTCGAGTACGGTATCAGATAGCGACGAGGCTTCAGCCTGGCCGCCATTCCGAAGCGATAGGAGATTGGCCAGGGAGTGGAAATGAGACCAGTTTAGGCCTGGATAGTTCGAGTTGCATGTTTCTTCCATAGTGAAACACAATGCTATCAGTCGTGTTGATGGTTTGTGATGCATATATGTGCGGGGTCGGGCGGGAGGCAGATGTGTAGGGTGGTGGCACACCTGCAGACCAATCAGCCCATGTAAAGCTTGTGCGTACCACTGCCGTGTAACAGAAGACCCTCTTTCCTACATGTGTATCACCGATATCGTTATTTAAATGAGCAAAATCACACTCCCCGATGTGGTTATTCATCAACGATTGAATATTGAATGCCAGCGTTGATACGTGTCTGAGGCAGCAATGTCTGTCCCCTGCTCATTGAAATTTTCTAATTGTACTAGATCTGGTATGGCAAAGATATTATGGCCGTCATCACTACTTAGTGGGGTGTGTTCACTCTCACCGTCACGATTAGCCTGTACTGCGGATTTGGTCTTATAGATGTTGTTGAAGGTACGCAGCGTTGTCTTCCTAGATGCGCCATTCTAACTGACGTTCTTTAATTAGGCTCGTATACGGAAGTTTGCCAATCCTACATGTATGGTGGCTTTACACCTACTAGTAGTATCTTTACAACTTTAACAAGTAGGGTTATGCTAAGAATATTAGAGTGGCAGGTCGCTGCTTTTACATTAGTTCTAGCTACAAAAGTTGCAGCGATTGTATAGGCATGTGAAACAGGATAAAATGTGGATTATTCATTTTTGTTAAATCTTGATGTTTCTTGACTACGGTTGAGGGGAAGAGTGAACAAGGCAAAAATATTATTAGCGCGCGGGAAACTCCTGTGTTTTTGGCACCAAGAGATTCAAAATAAAATATTTCTATAGTGTTGAACGTAAGGAAATGTATGGAATGCATATAAGGCAACCGTGTCAGAGGGCGAGTCATACAGAGGAATGCACGGTATATGTATTTATCCAAACTCAATCAATTTTTCAAAATCATACAATTTTCTCAACTGAATCTTTCATGCAAGCAATTATCAATTTCAGCTATGAAATTACTATCCCATACATATAAACAAAAACTCCTGATCGTCAAAAAAGAAAGGAAAGGAAGAAAAGTCTGAAACAAATGACAAACCTAAACGCTCGGGGTATCTAACAAAGAGGCCAGCTCAATGCCATGTATCAAAGCCACGAATCAAAACGCTAGTAACCGTCTCCCTTTGTCTCCAAAATACCCAAGCGCCACACCTTAGACACTACGCGCTTTCTTCTTCGCCGGTCCTAGCTGCGAACGGGCGGGTCGTTTCGGCGATCGAGGTGAACGATCCCGAGGTGAACGATCCCGAGGTGGCGCCTGCGTGTCGAAAGTATGGCTCGAGGAAACGGGTTGTTCAGCGAAAGACACATTTGACTTCTTTAAAGATGCCGAGCGCAGAGTAGCCGAACGAGGTGGTGGTGAGCGTGGGCCCGGGTTCCGCAGGATACTACCTGTGCGAAGGGGAGGGAAGTTGGTTATGCTAGATGTGCGCCGGTTTAGGCCCTGCTCTTTGAAGAGCGCGTCAAAGTCGACGCCTTCGAGCTCTGGGTCAACGTAAATGGACTTACGCCGCGTTGAGCTAGGAGATGTAGGCATCGGCGTGCGCCGGAAACTGTCTTGCGCTGGTGCGTAGCCTGCAGGAATTTCGGGTACAACGTTAGGAGGTTCGGTATAGTTGATGTGCTGGCCCGCTGTGCGGCGGCTGCGACGGGCACTCTGGGGGCGTGGAGGGATAGGGTGGTTTTCGTCGAGGCTGTCTTCGTCGTCGTCTACTTCCCAAGGCTGAGGTTGCGTAGCTTGTTGCGTAGCCTGTTGTGTAGCCTCAGGAACATGCTCTTTACGCATGTTGCGGCGCCCAGGTGCCTGGCGTTTCGACACGACGTACTGGCTCTTCGCTTCATCCACTAGGCGCCGACGTTTGTTCATGTAGGCTTGATTGCCACCGCCCTCATCTTCGTCACTGTCATTCTCTAGATCTCGTTCCCGCTTGCGCTTTGCAAGATCCTTGGCTGCCTTTTCCTTCCTACGCTTCTTTTCCTGCATGAGGACTTCGAGGTCACCCTTGTTCACTAGAATGTGAGAAGGACCAAGACCTCGCTCCTCAAATTGCCTGATTTGGGCTGCTGGGCGTGTTGCTGCCTTGACTTTGTGCATCTGAGCTGTGAGCGTGTGTTCGTGCGGCTTGGCTTCACCCTCCGCATAGTCTGAGTGCACCGGGTATTCAGCAAACTCTTTCATGCTCTCTCGGAGAGTTCCCCTAGCGGCATATTTGACGAAGTCTTGAGCGATTCCACATTCCGGACGCCCAGCAAGCGTGGCGTGGAACTTACCCTTGGGCTCGGTGCTATATTGTCGAGTATCAACGTACACGTGAGCTTTCCGACAGATATACTCAAAGTCAAGAAAGCGCTCCATGCAGTACAAGTGTGCATAGGCGCTAGCAGCAAGATGAGGGTCGTAACGATTGTTGGTGCCGTAGGAACGCTCGTCAAAAGCAACACGGTAGTGACCATGAAGGATCGTGCCCTTTTCGTAAACATTGACAGGACATTCCCTAAAGCGACACTTGGCCCAAGACTGGCTCATATAACGACGTGCAGAGTCGGTTGGCCCCACTTGGATGAACAACTGGAGTTTGATTTTGTTATGCCTGTCCTCTGGATAGTTGAGGATGAAGTCACGAATCTGCTCAGCAGTGTAAGTGGCATCCGTCAACTCGCCATGCTTGGTGTAATGGAACTCATTGCGCCTAGAGGACCAATCTCCCAGAGGTGGACGCGAATAAGTGTAGTACTGGTCAGGATCGTAGCTGTTGCACTTAGCGGTGCGAGTAGTCAAACCCTTGGTTGTGCCATTTGTACGAATCCACGGCTTTCGTGTGTCGGCCACAGGTTTCTCAAATTTGAAATTATCATTGAACACGGATTTGCGCTTGGGAGGACGGGTCTCAGATTCGCTGCTACGTGTGGAGCGAGACCGATGCGAAGAGCGTTTGGAATTGTGCGAGTGATATGAATGATGTGAGGGGCTCTTTCGTCCGCGATCATCATCTTCCGCAGCGTCACTAAGTGAGCGTCGGGAACGTACCGGCGAGTATGGCGAAGCCCTCGTCTCAGGGATGAAAAGAGATTCATCCGCGGGGTTCAGGCTGTGAAAAGCATATGGCCCATGACCGAGGTCCCGTGGATCAACTGGTTCTGGGTACTGGTATGTTCCCGGAACAACTCCAGCGGAAGCGTCCAAGGTACCATAAACATCACCAACGGAGGCTCGTGAAGCGCTACGTGACGACCTGCGTCGACCTCGTGGAGAGATGGCAGCCACTGGTTGTGCTGGAACAAATTGTAGAGGGGCTTGATCCCATGTAGGCTGGAAGTCTTGGGGATTTCCAAGCCCAAAGTTGACACCATGCGCACCGGGTACAGCAGACAGTGTATTGTTCAAAAGGTTGAAGGGTGTGGACGTTTGCGTATTCAAGTCACCGCCCTGCACTCCGACATTACTAAAATCAAAGCCCAAGTCTGCGTTTTCCCAGAAACCGGGATCGAGGGGAAGATTTGGATCAAAAGACCCCCAATCAAAGTTTTGCAATGCCTTGGGCGTGCTTGATCGCCGAGGCGTTTGGGTACGGTTCGGTCCGTCGCGCGAAGCGGATGCTCGGGAACCGAGAGATGCAGAGCGCGAAGCAAACCTAGTTGAGCGTCGAGTCGGGGACGTTGCTGGATCCTGTTGAGTATTATTCGTCATCTTGTGTGTTTGGTTTAAGCCAAAGGTCTGGTGTTACACTTCTTGTGAACTGGTAAGACTATATACACCGATCTGCACAGGATACACAAAGTGATTGAGGATTAACAGCATCTTTGTATTAATCGGAACTATGTATCTGAATTGGAACAATGAATCCGGTAGGAAGGGAACAATGCGCGCCATACTCAAGTTTTACGCTGTGGCTCTGATCGTCTGATCAAAGAAACCAACAATGAAAAACATGATGAAAGCGATGCTGTTGCAGTGGCGAGTCTATGTAATGAATGCTAGAATGATCGAAGCCATAAGCCATATCTGCGAAAGTTAGCCAAGTCGCCCTCGAAGTGTTATGACTCGAGTGAAATAGGCAAAGTTGCTATCAGAAGGTCTCCAAGCATGCATCAACACGTGTAGTGATACATTCAGATCAGGTCTGTGATTTTTGCTTGTAATCATCATATAGGAAGGGAGATAAGAGATGAATTTGACATACCTTTGTTTAACGCTGAGGAGACCAATGCCAGACGGCAAGCGAGTCAGGTAGCATCTGCGTATAGTCAATTGTCAAGAGGTATATATTGGACCATCACTATCCAGAAGCGCGGGGCCGCAATAACTGATTCCATCATTTACAGCGAGCGGGAGGGGAAGAAGCAGCCATCAATAACATCCTACTGATGCTACGTTTCTGAGAAACAAAAGCCGACGTGCTAAGGTCGTGATGTTGGGAAAACCATTAAAAGTGTGTGCGGAAACGAAACTGAGGGAACAATCGAAAGAATTTTCTAAGAACTCGGATAATCCATGTTCCGCTCCGGCCGACAAAGCATGTGCCGAACATGAACCGCCCCAACCTCGTCTTAACTTTCACGAGAGATAGATCAATTGATGCTCGTTATATCTAGCGTGTTATATGCATATGTACTTACTGTCTTACCATGATTCCTAATTCTGTACAAAATATCTGGCGGTCAAAGTTATGGATCTCGTCTATCTGATTGTTCTCGGGCCTATGGCAAACCTTCTGCACGATGCACCACACTACACAACGCGATGGCCATGTGTTTGCAACTGAGCCTCAGTCATCCACACTGTCGGGTCCAGAAGGCTCTGTTTAACTTTCTCCATTCTCTTCCTTTGTTCGAAACAAGAAAGGTCTAAGCTGGAAGGATTATCGCGTCTTCGAAACGCACGAGTCAAGGGTTGTAGCAGAAGGTGTTGAAACGTCAACACCTCCGAATCGGTCTTAGCTTCGCAGAGAGCTCTGAATTTGGCTTGATTGCAGAGAAAGGGCGACAGAACTCAAGATCCAACTTTGCTATCTTTGGATGCCTTCGTTACACATTTCGAGAACCCACTAAGGGACGAAGATTGCTAGTGTCGCATCACCTAGTCTATGACCAAAGATCCCAAGTGAGGTATTTCGGGGGGTTAAAAATCACACCACTTGTTCGACAGAGCCGCCGTGGGCAGTGGGCACGCATGAAACGAGAATCCTATTGACCAAAAGTCATAAGTTGCTGCGAATCCGTATCGGTCATCACACTTCGCAGGTAGCACCGTAGAACCACCCTTACCGGGTCTCCCGGCATGCTTCTGTTTGATCTTGCCCATTACTCAGGGACGCCTTGTCTGACGATGCAGGGTATTTTCTGAATCTGCAGGGCTTTGTGTGCGAGTATAGTGCAACGCACGACAACCTGTTACTCTCTGATGGCTTGCAAACCAGGACCGTCGGACTATTCTCCACCCCAAGTGTTTAGCCCCACATATAAACGTCTGGATGCAAGCATCTGCAACCCTACCGAGGTGGGATTTCCCAACATCCAATCGCGCTCGCCACAAGGGGTCCCTATTCTGCGACCAAGCTTGTGGGGTTGTTGTACACCCAGCTTCACGACAGTGCGGCACTGTGTTGATCCGGTCGCTTCTGTTTCCTAGCCAAGATCTCTTAGATTGTATGAATAAGATAAAAATGTTGCTGTCTCCCCCGTCAATCTCAGCAGGGGGGCATCTTCGACTCCAATACCACCAAAATGGCTCAATCTTTGAAGGAACTTTTTTCCCTGGGGGAAATCTTCTTCTTTCTTTCCATCGGCCTTCTCGTGGTCTCTTGGATCGCAGTGGCGCTCCGGATATGGGTGAGGGTTAGCATCACAAAGTCCCCTGGGTGGGACGATGCCGCCATTATCTTTACCTTGTGTCTGTTCACCTGCTATGTCTCTTTCCTCTTGGTCCTTATCATGTCGGCGCGTGATATGCGCGCTTTCACTCCTAATCAAATCAAGGAAACTCTTCGAGTACGATACCCACTGTCTGACGTTTGGATGAGCATTTACTAATTACATGTGTATAGTGGGTGCAACTCAGCGAAGTGTTTTATATCCTTACGACAACATTCCTCAAGATGTCCCTAGGTCTCTTCTTCCTGCGCCTGCTTACCAAACCGTGGCAACGCTATCTTTTCCACACGACTCTTGTCATTACGGCTTTGTACGGTGTGTTCTACTTCCTGGCCACCGTCCTCGTTTGCGGAAGCCCTTCAAACGCTGAGGGATCTTTCGCTGGATCGCGGAGTTGCGCCTCTACTGATTTTATACTGTCAACTGGATACATATACGGCATCATCAATGTCCTCTCAGACTGGACATTCACCTTGGTACCTATCCTCATCCTGATCGAGAGTGACATGTGTCCACGATCAAAGATCGTCGTCAGTTTTGTCATTGCTTTCGCAGCCATCGGCTCGGTATCCAGCATTATGCGCATGGTTTACTTGAAGGGACTGCTGTTGAAGACGGGGCTTACGGTGGAGTCAGTAAAGGCTACTATCTGGGCAACCGCCGAACCAGGCACGGGAATTATCGCCTCCTCCGTGGCTATTTTGCGGCCTCTTTTCCGAAAGATTGCCCTGAAATTCGGCAACAAGACGAACAACAACTGCGACCCCAAAGTCCTACCCGCACCACCTGTCACCAATGACCAAGAGAGCGTGGTTGGGTTGAAATCCATGGACATGAAATCAAAGGAGAGGAGATCGTCCATCTCGGATGACGTGTGGGATGCGGACACTTCGTATGACCTGACACTCTCTGGAAGGCCAATTACCATCACGGTAGGGGCGGGTGAAGGGGTGGCGCCGGTGTCGCCCAAAAGATTATAATCACTGCAACCCTGGAGGTAAACCTGAAAGTATTAAACTTAATAGAATGGACAGAAGTGCGTCGAGGCAGATGATACCCGCGTTAGGAATACTCTAGAGCACTGGCTTGCCATATGACTTGACGATTTTCTTTGTATATATCATATATTTAAAAGTTGCAGAATAATCGAAAATGATTGAACTATCTCCTTTTCCCAGTTCCTACCGATTTGAAGCTCATCTGCGGATAAAAACGTGCGATCGTCGTCACAACAGTAATCGAATTACCAGCGGTGTCGACACGGGCAAAGTATCGAAGAAAACATCCTCGGCGGGCTCATTGACTCATACTCTCATCAGCATACGCGCAACTGGATCTGCCATGTTCGATTTCGCCACACACGTGGACGGCTAGCTGCATAAGTCAAAAATGCAGATATCGAGGCTCAACGATAAAGTTGAGCCAGCAGAATGTCAGATGATGCAAAAGAAATCGAAGACTGCAAAACGACAATTAAGCGCTGACAACGCGCGGGAGGAGCTCGGGGCCTGAAACGAGCCGGTTCGTTGCTCTGAAGCGTTTTGTGCTTGAAAAAGAGTCATGTTCGTGTACAACCTCAGGTATCCGTTTGGAGTTCAAGGCACACTCGTTTTCTGTAGCTGTGCTGAAAATTTCCAGCAGATATTGCATCACTTCGATGCTCGCTTCTGCTTAAGGATTAAAATCAAAAGAATAACGACGGCGAGTCTATATGGCCATGCAGTGTGACTGTACTGAGCACTCTTACTGCCATACATGTATAGTTCGTTCGACAATCCAAGCTAGACGAAAATAGGCCTAGCCAGGAACGGAACGGAACGGAACATCCCCAGCCACAACCTCACTCACGTCCCTTCCGCAAGCATCCTCGTCATCACATCAGCAACCCACAGCTTGGGAGGGATGCGCCCGGTCGCTCAGGCCCTATGCTTACTGTAGAAGGATGTGTCGAAGGGCTAGCTGCGCCGCCTCTGTGCTTGCTTGATTCTGCTTCCTCCCTTTTCTCTCTTGCTAACAGTCTTGCCTCACTAATCACCTAGCTATAGCGCGACCGTAGAAGTTCTTCGTAATAGAGACTGACACAATTGGTGTATGATATCCGCTTTCTACGGCACAGAACTCGCAAAATTGGAATGATGGAGGTATGTTAGCGAATCAAGCTAGGACTTCCAGAATATACGCGTATTAACAGAACAAAAACAGTCGCACAACTACATACGTCAAGAACCATATCAAGACTCACCAACCCCCTCACGAAGCTCAACACCCGATTCAAATCCCACTTCATCTACAAAGCTCCTCTCAGGAACCTCCCACAACATCCCCGTGCAGCAACTCGAGCAACACACATTCGAACCGTACCGCGACGAGCCTCCAAACGACTCGAGCGAACCACTCCTCCCATCTCCACCACCACGCCGCCAGCACCCTTGTCGCCCCAAAATCTCCATCCCACACACCACTCTTTCATCACCTTACCCACCACCGCAAGCCATCTCTCCCTACACAGACTCCTCCATCCCCAACCACGACCATCCCAACAACGAAAACGTGCCACTGGACAACCTCGACCTATACCCGTATCCCGCCGAAGCCCCGCCCTCCTACAACGTCGTAGTGCGAGAATCCTTCCGCGCAACACTAATCCCACATGTACCCCCAGCAGCCAACAACTTTTCGTCACAGAGCGAGACAGACGAGGAGGCTGCGCTGGTGACGGAGGAGTGGGCAAGTGCTGATGATGTAAGGTTTAGGGTTGAGAATGTGGTTACGGCTCTTGTTGTGTCGATTGCGCTGTTGAGCGTTGCGGCGTGGTTTACTTTGGCGTCTTTGAGGGATGGGGTTTTGTGATGGGTTAGAAAGAGAGCGAGGGAGAGTGTGGATATGATATGATACCTACGCATAGATCGATGGATGCATGCATTGTTCTAGAGTTTTTGAGTAGCGTGTTTTTGGGGTGTGTTCGGAAACGTACATGATTATTAGTTTCGCTACTCCTTGCTATCAAAAATCAACGCCAACTGGAAGTCGTTTTCCCTTTTTTTAATCTTTTCGTAACAGCGTTTTCTACATACCATCGACGAATGTCGTTCAATCTAGCCAACGGCCTGACGATTCACAACATATAACGTCTGACATCTTGAGCATCTGACTTTGATCAAAAACAAGAAGCGATCCACCTTCGACCAAAATAAAGAAAACGAAATTGCAGGTAACCAAAATGCAGGCCACCCCGAAAACCAAAATAGATTTCGAAAATCAGAGTAACGACAGCTTGAACATATCACATCTTCCTTGTGCATAACTTTCGCGCGCCGCTAGAATATATATTTGCTCTAGTGCTTCCCCAAGCCGTTGCCCGTTGTAAGTAAGACAAGGATACTTAGTAGCTAGGTTCAAACGGAATATTTGCTGTGCTTTTCTTTATGCAAGTTGTGGAAGTAGGCGGGGGAAGGATTCTTACCATTATTTTTAGCAAAACAAGTTAATGCCGAAGCACTACCCATGTATCCCACCCCACCTCGCCTAAAAAATATTTAAAATATTTGCCGTCTACCGAGAGAAGTGGTGAAGGAACTCTTTCCCCTGATTTCCAGGGATATTGACTAAGCTGCACACGGGGCATTTCTTGGTGAGAGCATAATGTTTGGTATGGAAAGGACTAATCGCACGCCCTTGTGCTCGCTCCTGTAACAACAAGGGGGTCCTTCGCTTCTGTAAGTCGATAGAACAGGACAGGCGAGACCACCTTGATTACAAAAACTCGTGGACATGGGTTCTATCAATCAACGTATCAGCAATAACTTGGCTCAAGTGCTATGACGTGTGGCACGCGCAATGCTTGGCAACAGCAAAAGCAAACTGGAGTTTATTTCCTAATTGGTGTTGGGGACGTGGTTCGGCCGGTATCGGAATTGATTTGATATTTGAGATGTGATTCGGGTAGTTACGGAGGAGGAGATGGAGTGTGTCCGATATAAATATCCGAGGAAAAGAAGAAATATGAGATGTTTCGGCATAATGTCCCCAAACATCAAGTAAGCTACGTAAGTCACCTGCGATAAGACATTGAAACTGTTTAAGAGCAAATATTATGATGCTAATCGCTTAATTTCGGAGGGTTAAGATTTTGGGGATTCTATGGAAGGCCGATAGACTGCGACGTTTCGTGGGAATTATTTGTGGATGGATGTCGCAGTGGAAAACATTTCCATGGGGAATCGTCACTATAGCAGACTATTATTATAAGGGATGATTATTTCATAATTATCTAAGTGCGTGGTATTTTAAGAAAGTTGCCTCTCATACAGTGCGAGGGGATGGTTTGCCAATTGTGGGGTTCTGTTTAGGCTGGGCGACTTCTTGTCCGCAGACGCCGGCGTGTTAAGGAGAATGGATGTTTTGGGTGGGTATGGAACAGAGGGTAAGGAGGGGATGATGGTAGCTTGGGGATGTTGAGGCTGTCCTTGGGGCATGAGGGTTCCTGTGAGATGGTCTTCATAATCTTCTTGGTCTTGTGTGTCGAGGGCTAGTTGGAAAGAATAAACAATCAACCTCCTCTATAACTATTATTTATGCTAAAGCTAATAAGTACCACTGTTCTACTTGAGTTCACACTATTCTTGCAGTACCTGTATATGTTTTAACTCCTTTAATACGTTGAATTTTACAACATCACGTAACATTTCACCATATTGGAGGCTTTCTTCAAACGTATTGCCGGAATTGATGTGATAAGATCTAATCAAATTCCAATTGAATCACCCAAACTTGCTTGTTGAAAATGCTAAACTAGACTTCGGGATCCATTGTCTTGGAAGTTAAAACATTGGGCAATATCTAGCAGCAGAGACATGGCATTCGGACGGCACAAAAGCTTACTCTACTCGTTCTTGTTCAATGAGTTACTCTAGGATCTTGAAGGGATCGTAAACTCCAGTCGAAGGTCAAGTAATGTTCCGTTCTTTGCGAACTCAAATTTTTGCGTACAGGCACCGTTAGTCATGTGCTCAGAACGGAACGGGTTCATCTTTGTGATTCAGCATATCACGATAAGGTTGATGAGAAAAGAATTGTGATTACCAAATGGTGGCTTAGCGGTTGTCCCATATATCGTGCTGAAGTTCGGATGTCCTATTGACACTCATAAAAATTCTTACCCGGTTATTGAGGAGACTCTTCTCCATACCGACAGGGAAATACTCCTTGCCATCCGCAAGTCCCAACGCATCCGGTTCCCGGTAACTCTCCCACACTTGCTCCCTATTGTCACAAGACTCATCTCCCCCTGTAAAACGCTTCCTGTTGACAAATCCATAACAAGAGTCGTCTGCGATACTGCCCAGAATGCAGATGGTGTCACCTATTTTGGGTTCGGATTCTGATCGGACCGGTATGCTCTCAAGCATACCCACCGTCAAGATACGCTGGGGATGTAGACCACTGCGACTGTGTTGGAGGTTTGGGTCCTCCCGGCAGCATATGCTCGGGTTGGAAGCATGATTACTCTAGCCAGAAATGTTTCAAAGTATTCACTAAAAGGATGGGTCACCAATAGTGAAAAATTGGAGTTGAGGTCAGACGTAAAGCACAGTACTCAAATGTACACACTTACACCAGGCCACACTAGATTCCCGCTCAACTAGTTGCCAGACCGGAGTAGAAACTATTAAGCATACTTGATTGTTCTGTACCATGAAAGGGTAGATTGGCAGAGCTGAAAAGGGACTTGGGTCTCAAATATACATAACGAGCAATGTATTTTGAGTACTTACCTTGACTACCGCGTATCACAAATTTCTCCTACTCATGAAATACCACTTGTGAAGTCGCATGGCACTCATTCGTAACTTTGTTTGTAAATTCAACGGTTGATGCCAAATACCAAATATTGGGTGCAGCTATCAATATTTGAACTTTCGCGCATATGAAAAAGTAGACATAAAGCAAAACTAGGATCTGATAATGAATAAACTGGTCCTTGGTTGTTTTCGCGAGTTGATTACAAGTTTTTTCAGGCAAAAATTTATTAGCATCGTTGATTGACATCTGCGCAAATATCATCATAGGTGATTCGGTATCCTTCAACAAACCTCCTCCTTTCACTTATCCTTTTGTCTGAGGTCTGTCGGTAGCGCTGGTATCCAACGACTACTCTGAAAATCACCCAGCGAAGTAATACAAATGAGAGATTTGGCCTAGCTTCTCAAATAAAGTAAAATAAAGCCTCGGATCAAGCCGTGGAGCGTAAAATTGTGAACGATTTGGGTCCTTCCCCTACTCTCTACTACTTTTACCTCTCACTATCTACCTGACGACCGTCACCGTTAACAACCACCTTGCCTTTCGCTCGACGATTTCTCTAACCCTGTATCCCCAACATCATACACCTTTCTATGCGACTCTTTACGAATCCAGGCCTGCCAAATATGTTGACCGAGGCGACTTTGCCCGTAAACATCATTCCCAGGCATCCAGTGGACTTCAAGGTCAGCGATTGCCCGATGTCTCCATGTCCCGAAATCCTGGCGGGTGGTGAAAGGTCCGGCCTCCCCATATATCCGCAATCAGAAAAAAATTGGTCCAAGGAAGAATCAATGGAAATAGCACGAGTTGTGGAAGCACGTCACGGATATATTCCGGAGAGCTTCCATGGTTTGATCACTGGCAAACGCTTCGTGGGGAAAATCCAGGCGAAATGGTATGAAAGGGAAAACCTACTCAAACAAATCCAAAGGCAATTCATGAAGGAGCTGGTGGGCGATAACTCTTGGTTTGCTCAATATGTCGCTGGCGAGTTTTGCCAAGAGACAATGGAAATAGCCATAACGAACTTCAACCTCGCCGAGCAATACTATGCAATGAAACCAGAGGAACCAGAGACTTATGAACAGTCTCAAGCCCGACTCCAGATGTCTCGAAACTTTCACAATGCGATAGCGTCGCTAAATGATGCCCGTCGCTCAACCTACCAACGAGCAGCACTTGATGCGCAAAATCGACTGGCAACGTACTCTCAAGACAACAATGTTGGTGCCAAAAAGAAACTTGTCTTTCAACAGGACTTCTACAAGGAACAAGCAGCTATTCGTATGAAAGCTCAATTCCAATCCACTCCTGTTGCCAATCGCATTACTGCTGAGCATTGGTTGAAAGATCCATATCAAGTCCGACCAGAAGCAGATCGAATCGAGTTTTGGACGAAAAAAGTCACGCGGGATATTCTGGCGCAATGGCTTTGTGAGTTGTGTGAAGTTGTTGATCTACGGTAGGTTATTTTCACTGTGGTGAGAGACAATAGATATTGATGTTCATATAGATCTTTCCTCGCATGCAGGAATTTTCAAGAACAGTGGGCCACACGATTCGTATACATGGCTGACCGAATGGTCATGCACAAGCTCGTTCCCGAACTTGTGGCAAAGGAGAGGTCTGCACACAGCAACGACGTGGACACTGGTGCATCACCCAAGGCGTACAACTTCGAGAGTGAGTTTGAACGGTACTGGAGTGTTATCGACAGCATCTTCACGGAAAAAAAAGGTGGCAGCTGGAAATACGTGCCAGTCCTTTCGAAAGTTGGTGTCAAACGCAAGGCCGCGGCACCTTTGGAGCCACCCAGACACAAGGTGCGACTCACCCGTTCATTCTAACCGGGAGAAGCAGTCTCGAGGTGTTGGATAACATGCAAAAATGCATTACAAACGATAGCCAGGGAACAATCGGAATATGGGCTTTTGCGGGATATTTCAGCTTCCTCGAGAGCTGAGCCCTAAGTATATCTATCTGAATATTTGATATCACGGCTTTGGAAATGGTCATTCGATTGGTCGGTGGAGCAAAATACAGGGCAGGATATGGATATTTCACACTATCTCGGACGATATATTTATGTGTTTGGTTTGCGTCATTTGGAATATTTGAGGATGCGGAGGCACAATATTTTCTACCACGATGAACAGTTCACTTGAGCATGCCTCCCATGCCTCCTGTGCAAAATAACATGAACATGAAATTATCCAACACAATAACTCCATCTACAAAATTCTCAATTTAGCTTTGCGCATGTCCCGCCCAATAATTACTAATAACTTCATCTATCTGTTTTGATACCGCGACCAATCATTCGAATACTCGCAACACCAAAACACATGCAAATGTTGGTGATGAATACCCCCATCCCATGACCTCGGGGCACTGCTATTTCCCTCACTTACCTACCACCTATAGCAAACATCAATTGATCAATAATTTCCGAAAAAAAGAAAAAAAACCAATCCAGAAAACCACAACCAACCAAATACACTAATCCTCACACCATCCTAGCCCAATATCCAACCCAAACATCCCCACTCACTACGCTACACAAAAAAAAACATCCCCCACCACTAAAACACTAGCCCCAATCCAACCCAATCGCTTAACGAACAATCCCAACAAACAAACCCTCCCCTCCTCTAAAAAAAAAAAGGAAACCTCTCTTTTCCCTCATTACATATCCCTCATAAACCCCAAAATCTCCCATCAATCACAACCAACCAATCATCCAGCTTCAATTCAAAGCTGACAATCTTCGATGGTCTAGTGGTCATGATTTCCGCTTGTCAATTCCCTTCCCTAGGAATAACAAGCGCGGGAGACCGGGGTTCGATTCCCCGTCGGAGAGAAATTACTTTTTTTGCTTTTTCTTCTCTGTATGTTTTTTGGGGTTGTGCGCGCGGTGTTGGAAAGGGGGGTTTTTTCGTGATGGATTTTTTTTTGTGAGGAGGTGGAGAAACACGTGGGGCGTTTGGTACTTTGGGGTTAGCGCGCGCGCGTGTGCACGGATATCTATGACGTACTTGTGTTGGGGAGGGAGGGGTGTCCATGTGAAGACGGCGTTGAGGGGGGAGGGGGGAGGGGGTCAATTGTTGGGGAAGGGGAGTTTTAGCTGAATTGGTTTTACAAGTGGACGAAGACGAAGGAATGGAGACGATTATCATCATGAACGGCTTTATGACTTGCATGGTGTGGAGTACCACCGACATAAGAATGGGATGCACCAGATCTTGGTATTTTGCGGAGGGGTACCGCGTACGGGCTATGAAAACGACCACGAAGTACGAACAATTTGGCTCGACGTCGACGCTCAATCCCTACCATGCATCCACAGACTTCATATGATCGACATCAACGCTCATTCTGCTGTAAACAATGGCAGTAGTTCCACCGAGTATACACATCAAGAGCAAAAACAAACATCCACAACGTCTCCCCCCGGGCCAAACCCCCACCTCATCACCCACCTGTACTCTCCCTCACGCCTCATTCTCCTTCTTCTTCGCCTCCTCCTTCGCCATCTCCTCCAACATAGGTCTCGCGGGTACCGTCGCAAACCGCGCCATAATCTCAATATTCTTCTCCTTGCTCATCTTGATGTCGTTCTTGCTCGCGTCCGCCAGCATCTTGAAGTAATCGATGTAGAAGGCGGGCGTGCACGTGATGAAGGTGCGGGCCTCGACGTCGAAGGGGTTCGAGAAGGTATGAGGTGCGCGTGTGGGGACCGTCACGTAGTCGCCCGGTCCGGCGTCCGTGTGCGTGTTGTCGGGCCCGTGGAAGCGGATGGTGCCGGCGAGCGTGAGGAAGGTCTCGTCGTGCATTTCGTGCCAGTGCGCAGGTGGGCCCGAGGTTCCTGGGGGCAGGATGAGTTCGGCGCTGCCGATGCGGTTGTCTGGTTTGGTAGGGAGGTTAGAAGATGGATGTGTAGATTGCCTGTATGAGGGCAAATAGGGGAGATGATAGGATGAATGTCTCAACAACATCTGAATCACCACCCCTACAAAGGAACGAAAACAGTAAGACTGAACCAAAAGTAGAAGCAAAGAAAAGGAAAGCAAAGAAACATCATGCAATCTCACCAGTCCTCGACCCATCCTCCATGACCCTACAAGTGATATGTCCCAATTTCAAGATCTCTCCCGCTTTGGCAGGCACAAAGTTGATGGGGCGGCGGGGCATGTCCATGCCGGCAATCGCTTTTGCGTCAACGTCTTCCATGTTTTTCTTTACTTCCTTTAGCAAACCCAAAGAAAATATTATCTCTTTTTTGTTTTTGTCTAAGGATTGCGATTCCTTCTTGCGATAGGAAACCGCGCGCGCGGGGCAGTGACGGCGGGGGGAGGAATATATCGATGAAAGGATGTAGAACAGTAGACGTGCGTGCGTGCGTGCGTGCCTGCGTGCGTGCGTGCCTGCGTGCGTGCGTGCCTGCGTGCGGGCGCGCGCGGGTATGTATGTATGTGTGTGTCTGTGAAGGATCCGTGCAAGCAGAAAGAAACAATCGAATTAACTGGCCGGAACTTTTTCTCGTGCGAATGATATGATGGCACGTTTTATTTGTTTTGTTTGTTTGCTTGCTTGCATGTGCGGAGACCCGAAATGGGAACTTGACTGGACAAAAAACAACCCCAACATTGGACTTTCAGCTGGAGGGGGCGCAGGCGTCGGACAATCCTCCACTTTAACACGATCCTTCCACCCCTCCCCTATCCCCCACCTAAGAATGTCTAACCTAGCAATGTACAGAGGGGTGACACGCCTGGTCGTGACGTTTCGGGAGGACTAACAGTTTCTACGAATTAGAGGTTCTGCGACTTCTATCCGCTATGGTTAATTTGTGAATATTGCTTAGTACACTATCTACCCGACCTGTCACGACCCGGCGTGTCACCCCTCTGTACTTTAAGGGTTCTAAGCGCACGGTCGCTAAAAGGCGCTTTACTAAAATACGTATTAGCGCTTTATAATAGCGGTACATGTCTGGTAGCTTAGAAAGTAACGATCTTATGGGTTGTAGCTACATGTACCTCCATCCCCCCCCACATTATTTATACATTTTGAAACATCTATAACCGTATGGCTAGAGCGAGTCTGCCGCCCTACCTACTAGTGGTAACAATATTTTAAAGTGAATCGCAATTAATACTGTTGGATAGCATTTATAAGCATCAATGCTTACGCTACTATAGTGGTTTTCAATAACTAGGGGGCCACCCTGGGGGGCAGAAAAATCGTCAGCGGCCAGCGTCACCTGCCTATTCTAGTCATAACCCTAATATGCATTATTTTATGTATTTTACTAGTAAAACTGTAAGATAAATACATAATATAATACTATGACGTTGATAACTATAATCCTAATGTAATTATGAATAATCCTAAAATATGGCTTTTTTTCTACGTATTTTGATTGAAATTTGTATATAATTCACCTAAAATTTGTATAAAATTCACAGAAAAAAGCCTTTATAGACGATCTAAGCAAGAATACTAAGAA
>KZ805482.1:40429-86869 GCA_003073855.1 Periconia macrospinosa
ATTTTTAAGAGGTAAATACATAGTAATCCGAGAGCTTCCTAATCAGGTAATAGTACTCGGTTTCACCTTTTTTTGCCCTCCAGGGTGGCCCCCTAGTTATTGAAAAGCACCTATATCTCGTGCCTCCGCCCCTAGAGGCGTGTTGGGTAGACGCCAAGCAGTGCAAGTTCGTAGGGGATCGCGGCTAACTCTTGCATAGGATACCCTAGATTGCTGTCGAGTACTTATACTAGGTGCGAAACGAGCCACAAGGAAGCATGAGTGTTCTGGGGACACACACAGGCACGCACGCACAAGCAAGATTCGAGGATAGCTACTGGAGGATTAATGAGGCTAGTTAGCTCTAGAGTGCGTATAATAATGGGATTGGTTGAAAAGTAAACGTTGACAAAGTGAGACAGAGTGTATGGATTGGACCAACCAGCCTATGGACCTTCGCGGCACCCTATAGTATATTTTTAAGAACAAAACCCAAACCAAACCCAAACCATCAGCACCGCCACCACCCGATGAATTTTCCCACTCCAACACATAGTCGTAGCAAGTGCGTCGCGATGCACCTTCTCATAGCCATGATAGTGCCTATATCTTTGTTAAAACGCCGCGGATGCTGAACGTTTGATCTACTAGGTTGTAGAACCATGTTCGAACTCGCTGTGTAATGGGTGGGTGTTCTGCATGACCTTCCTTTGGCTTTGGATAAGCAATCGACATGAAGTGTTTGTCAGTGTCAGAGAGGCCGGTGTTGAGTTGCGTGAAGCGGCCATTCCTAGTCAAACTCTGGCTAAACTGATACATCATGATGGAGGTCGGATCGAATTGGGAGTAGCGGATGTCGGCAGAAGATTCCTTGTGAAGTACGTTCAGATAAATCGATTTCTTATCCAAAGGATACGACTTGTACACTTCCTCCTCGTTCCAAATGATGGGACAGTCTGGGGAAGAGTGTTCGTGCAGGGCGCCTAGCGCGTGGCCGAACTCGTGGAGGACGCTGCGCTCCAAAGTCTTCTGTGGCGTGGAAGTGGTGATATGAAGATTCATGGTAGGCTCTTCCGGGCCCTTGACTCGCGCAGCCGTCCCAACATATGATTCATTGACGCGTGTGTTGAATGATATCCGGATATTGGATTCGCCGGTGTCGATGAAGTTGAGATCGAGGTAAATGAGAGGCTGATACTCGCGTTCGATGATTCTCTTGACTCTATCGTGAAGGTCTTGGGACCCGTCAAGGAACTTGATACAGAGGGTCGGACCAGGCCAAAGCAGAGTGGTATCTATCACCATGCGCCGAGGCTGTAGTTTTGCATCATTGTGAAGAGTCGTGTTGGCAGAGACCTTCGTAGAGTCGGTGGATGGGGCCGCGGGAGATTTTGCGTGGAGCATGTGTAAGAGATGCAAAAATTTATCGATCAATAATCCCACTAGTTTGATTCGTAAATATGCAAACAGCATAATGGTGGAATAAGCTGGATGAGCTGGCGGTCAGGGAGAAACTTAGGGGATGTGTCGTTTTAAGTGGAGTGTCGTAGGAAAGCGTCTGGGGCGACGGCGTGGGTGCTATAGTGGAGAGCGGAGAGAGTAGTTGTTGTCGTGGTAGCAGTAGCATTAGCAGCTAGTAGGAGTCCGGATCGGAGAGAGCGGAAGCGAGGTAACGGAGAGTCTGAGGGTGAGGTGAGGGTGAGTGTGGGAGTGAGACTGAGAGTGAGAATGAAGGAAGGAAAATAATTGAGGGCGGCGGGCGTCAGCAGTCTTCTTATTTTGATAAAACGCAGAGGTATTTAAGGCACCCGAAGACTGACATGCACACATCTAGCTTAGCTCCGAAGCCAGATGTGTGTGTCGAGAGTCAAGCAAATACCGTAGAAACTCGACAATAACGATTGAGCCAAGCCTTACACCGTATATAATATACTTACTAGAGCTTAGCTTCTATCAGCTAGTACCTAAATAAACAATAGTGTTGCTTCCATGACGACGTGCCGGGATATGGGACCTTCGCGACTTTGTTTCACTATATTTTCTCTTAGAGCAAAGGCACAAACTTTCTTACGCACACGCCCACGACACACTCCTAGTTCTATAACGACGTGCCGGGAGACGGGACCTTTAGGGCTTGTTTTACTGTATTTTCTCTTAGAGTAAAGGCACACACTTTCTTACGCACACGCCTACGACAGACTCCGAGTTCTATAACGACGTGCTGGGAGACGGGACCTTCAGGGCTTGTTTCACTGTATTTTCTCTTAGAGCAAAGGCACACACTTTCTTACGCACACGCCCACGACAGACCCCTGGTTCTATAACGACGTGCCGGGAGACTTCGGGGGTAATTTCACCCCCGTATAGGCCTGACCCCGGCCCTAAGGCTTGAATAACCTACGTTCTCGCCAGTTCTCAGCTTGCAGATCTATCCATACACAGTAAGATCCGTTTAAAGTAATCAGGCCAAACAACACTAAAAAAAATGTCGGTAATCGTCAACACCGAATATCCGGAAAGCAAGTTGCTTCTTTTCATTTTTATAGGGTCTTGTGTGTTATAGTTAGTATGTTCTTGCGGCGGCTAAGGGCCTGTTTTCTGCCTTCATACAACATAGCATATATTGGCTGAACCCTGGTGTATACCAGTGTATATAAAAATTAGTGCGTATATTTAGGAATAATTAAAGAATAGCTACATCTATCCCTTTCGTTTTCTGCTATCGTGTAGAAAAAAGAACCTTCTATACTCCTTCTACGTTGTATCTTCTTTTTGTAAAAGCGGCATGTGTGGCTAGTATTTCCCCTCTTTTTTACCTAAAAAGGATAAGATTTTTAACATACACATGTGAAAATCTATATTTTGCCCCTGACTAGTGTTTAGAACTTTAGATATACTAGGGGTTGACACGTCGGGTTGCAAGTTTCGGGAGGTTCAGCTCAACTATAATTTTCTACAAATTAGAAGTTAGGGCAATCACTTCTGTTTAATACAAGTAGTTAACTAGTAGTAAATACACTAACCTCCCAAAATGTCGCAACCTGACTGTGAGGGAGCAATAGGGTGAGTGGTGTCAGTCTTTATTGTATACTGAGAATCTACACTAGGGTGCTAGAAGTAGAGGAGGGCCGGCGTATGTACGCTGGCCGGAGCCGGAACAACTATTGTTCCGAATGACGTTATAGGTCTTGGCAGCCCCACAGGGCTCGCCCCAGGCCCATGACACTGACCAGTGACGTGTCAACCCCCAGTAGGTACAAGGCCGTTGTGCCTGATTCAGGCTGATTTTTGGCTAGACCTAATTCAGACATGTATTCGGCAAACTCAACAATCCTTCAAATCACATAACAAACACCCACATCCAAACAACGAGAAAAAACAACCAACCATTAAATTCATTCCTAAATTCCAATAGTAACACATCTTAATATCCACTTTTCCCTTAAAACTATCAATACATACAGATATAATACATACAGCTCAACTGTAAGTGTAATTGCAGTAGTAGTAGAAGTAGTATAATTTCTAAAGTAGAGGAACTCACTCACAATAATACATAGAGATGATAGATTGGTAGTGAGGGGAGGGAAGCCCTGTACTTACGTGATTCACAGAATTCTTAGGTTTGCCGCCATTTGTAGACTATGGGAGGAGAAGTAATATTACCAACGATGCCCTTGGGGGGGAAAAAATTAGCTAGTTAACTAACTCACTTTCATAGTTATGTGATTAATCTGTTAAGAGAAGAAACATGAAAACATTTGAATCCAACATCCAAAAATTCCATATTAAGATATATATATATATATATATAGGAGAGAATTCATTATCGGGAAAACTTTTCCTTGATTGAAAACTAACTACTTATGTAGGTATGCTATACAGCGCCCAATGGAGTCATGTCCCCCTATGTCCTACCGTGCAAAGAAAAGAAAAAGAGAAAAGAAAAGAAATATGTGTGATGAACCTGATGAACGCCATTCAGCGCCGAATGCTGTCGTTTGCAATAAACCTCATCAATCGTGAAAGAAAAATTCATGTTCCCCATGAGATGATAAAATGGAGGTATACCTCCCCAGAGAAAAGAAAGAAAAACTCCAGTACGGCTCCCGCTACCAACTTTAACGGCGCCTCGGAATCTCCAGTTTTGTGAAACACATTAAAACTAACTCTTTATGCCTTTGAGGGACGGGATTCCTTAGTCATAAAGGTCCATACCTCCATCTTCGTCCTCCAACTCCGCCACAGCATCGCTCTCGTCGTACATCTCGCTATCCTCGTCGGTATCCTCGTGGTTAGGAAGAACTTGGATATGTCCGTCTTCGAGCACGATGCGAGCGACCTCGCCGTCCCTGATGTTGCCTCGCAGGATCATGACGGCCAAGCGGTTGAGGACCTCCTTCTCGATCAGCCTAGCCAGAGGACGCGCACCGTATGCAGGCGAGTATCCAGCGGTGCCCAGGTAGTCGCGGACTTCGTCTGTCATTTCGATGCGCACGTTGCGGCCGTTGGACGTGAGACGTTTCTGGATTTCGGCCATGCGGACGTCGACGATCTTGCGGATTTCCTTCTTGGTCAGCCGGTTGAAGATGACGATGGAGGAGATACGGTTGAGGAACTCGGGCAGGAAGTAGCTCCGTAGAGCACCCATGACCATTTCACGCGTGGTGGGGTCGAGTTTGCCGTCCGGTGCGTTGGGGCGTGAGAGATATTCGGCGCCGAGGTTGGAGGTTAGAACCACGATGCAGTTCTTTGCGTCAACGATTCGACCTTGGCCATCGGTGATGCGGCCGTCGTCCATGAGTTGGAGGAGGACAGTGAGTACTTCCTTGGCGGCTTTCTCAACCTCATCGAAGAGGAGGATAGAGAAGGGTCGACGTCGAAGAGCTTCGGTAAGTTGACCACCTGCGTCATGGCCAACATATCCAGGTGGTGCACCAATCATCCTGCTGAGTGCATGCCGCTCTTGGTATTCTGACATGTCGAAACGGATCATGGCTTTCGGGTCGTCGAAAAGGAACTCGGCAAGAGCCTTGGTCAAAAGCGTCTTACCAGTACCGGAAGGACCGCAGAAGAGGAAACTAGGAGGCTGGTTAGGGTTTGCAAGACCAGAACGCTGAAGTCGGATGGCGTTTGAGACTGCATGAACGGCTTCCCGTTGACCCACGACGATTTGGCTAAGGTGACGTTCCATTTGCAAAAGCTTGTCTTTCTCCGTGGTCTTGAGGCGTGTCACGGGGATGCCAGTCCACCGAGCAACAATCTCGTTAATCTGATCAACCCCTACTGAGTCGCTGAGAAGTGCCTCACCACCACCAGCTTGCGAAGCCCACATTTCCTTATCGGCCTTTTGCTTTTCTTGTTCGAGCTGCTGGATTCGCTGCTTCAGATCCGGAATGGCGTAGTACTCGAGATCCGAAGCGGTCTGGATATCGCGAATACGATCGGCTTCAGCGAGCTTGTTCTTGAGCGTCTCGAGCTTCTGCTTTGCTTCTTGAATCTCTCTGCTGCGGGCCTTTTCGCGTTCGTACATCTCGCGCAGTGGCCCAAGTTCTTCTTGAATGTTGGCAACCTCTGCCTTGGCTTCTTTCAACCGCTGCTGCGACGCCTCATCTTTCTCGCGGCTCAAAGCGTGGATCTCAATCTCCAATTGTCGAACACGACGTTCCATATTATCGAGGGCTTCTGGCTGGGACTCTCGGGCAACGCGGACAGCAGCAGCGGCTTCGTCGATCAAATCAACTGCAGAATCGGGCAGACGGCGTTGTGTGAGGTACCGGGCAGCAAGTGTGGCTGCTGCAACGATGGCAGCGTCCGTGATGGTGACACCGTGATGCGTCTCGTAGCGTTCCTTGAGTCCACGAAGGATGGAGATTGTTTCGGGGATGCTCGGTTCCTTGACGAGAACTTGTTGGAAACGTCGCTCGAATGCCTGATCTTTCTCGATGTATTTCCTGTATTCGCCGAGGGTCGTTGCACCGATACAGTGGAGTTGACCACGGGCAAGCATGGGTTTGAGAAGGTTGGCAGCATCCATTCCGCCTTCGCCCGAAGAGCCAGCTCCCATGAGTAGATGGATTTCGTCCACGAACAATACTATCATCTCTTTGGATTCTTCAATCTCCTTCAGAACGCCCTTCATGCGCTCTTCGAATTCTCCACGGTATTTGCTGCCAGCAACCAAGGCACCCACATCCAAGGAGAGCAACTTGCAGGCTGCAAGGTTCGCGGGGACATCGGCGTCAACTATCCGGCGTGCGAGGCCTTCGACGACAGTGGTCTTTCCTACACCTGGTTCACCGATGAGGACGGGGTTATTCTTGGTTCGCCTGGACAAGATGCGAATAACTCGCCGAATTTCCTCCTCGCGACCAATGACTGGGTCGATCTTTCCCTCCCGAGCCATAGCCGTCATATCGATTGTGAACTTCTTGAGGTTCTCATTCTCCTCTTCTGCGTCTGCGGTCTTGGAGTCGACCCGTTTTGTGCCCCGAATAGCTTGAATAGCTGAATCGATCAGCTTCGTGTTGGGTACGTTGGCCTCTGCGAGACATTTCTGGATTGTCGGGTCCTGGCAAACAGCTTGAATCAAGTGCTCGACTGCAATGAAAGCGTCCTTTTGCATTTTGGCGAGTTCTTCAGCGGAACGCAGAACCTTGGCCATTGCAGGCGAGGGCGATGTACGCTCGGGGGGTGGGTCTTGACTAGGCAGCCGCACAAGAGCCTTCTTCAAGGAGCGCTCGAACATCTGCACATCTCCATTTGCGCGATTGACTACCTGGCGAAAGAGTGGTTCGGGCGGACGGTCGACTTTGTTGGATTCATCTGGCGGCGGGCTGAGGAGCGAGACTGCAAGGTGAAGAGGGGTGAGTTGCAAGTGTTGGTAGTCTTTTACGAGGTCAAAGCTGTCGGCGAGAGCTTTGGCTGCTCGATCGGTGTATGAGTCGAACGAGGTCATGTTGAATTGAGAGAGGGTATGGAACCCTTGGGGGGATGCGTGTGATCAGTAGTGAGTATGCAAAAAGCAATCGTGGGCGTGATGGTTTGACTGTTGATGTGTCGAAAGAAAGAAAATGGAGGGGTGTAGCGGAGGGAAGGCAGGAAGGTTATATACTCTGGGCGGGTGGGGTCTTTTAAGTAAGCGACAATGTTCACAGCAAACACGTTTAGTACGAAGGAACAAGGTAAAAAGCAAGGTTCTAGAGGTCTACTACGTGGAAAAGGTGCTTGGGGGTTGTAATTATTATATAGTATTATGCACAGGTGGTGTGAGGTGAGAGTAACGTTAGGGCAGAAACATCATGACAGGTCTGGTTGCGACTGGGCGCGTCATGATGGTTGTGGAAGTTTCTGGAGCCTGCTCCTGCTGCAGTAGCTACGCTCACCCCACTCTACGTCACCCCAACGCGCCAGTGAGCTAATCCCACATCTGCACAACACAACCCACCACACTACACCAGCTTTCTCGCTAACCATACCCTTTCTGGTAAGCGGCACGCTTCATTCCTAAACTGGATTACTATTGAACAGAAGTCTATCGTGGGCGCCAAATGCTGGCTTCCCTAGGAGAAGCGAATGAGGCAGAGAAAATGGTGTGACAAATCATCACACAATGTGAGATGAAGCATCCCCCTTTGAGATCATCTTCACCTCACACCCCCCCGGCATCCTCCGCTTCCCCAGTACATACAATCAAACGGCCCACTCTTCCACCGTATCGGAGCCCAGAAATCGTCATCTTGTGCCCACAAAGACCTGGCCAGACCTTCCTTCCTTCCTTCAAGGTCATAATGCCACCAGGGCCTTGCCAGTACCCTTTTTCCAAGTGAATTTCCCTTTCCCCTCTGCTTGGAGAGCATCTGGAGACTGTCCCACCATCTGATTCGGTCCCCTCTGATATGCAGACCAATCCATTCCCTTGTTCCTTATCCCACTGTACCTCGATGATGCCCGTTTTCCGCGCACATCTACTGTGTCTTCTTCCCATCCTTCTTGCGCGGAAGTCCCTTTCGTTTCCTTTCCGCAACATCGCCCTCTGCAAGCCATTTGCTTGCCATGACCAACTGCAATACATTGATCAACTGCTTGAGACCCATAAAGGGCAGTGAAACGCACAAGCAGACCCAGGGTAACCCCGAATCCATTTTGTTTGCCCTGTATATCCCCGATTAGTACTTGTGTTTGTGTTCCAGTGGGGATCGTGCTAAAACGTACCTTGCCATCTCCATAGCACCGGCCGACCATGGGCTCGCGAACATAACTGAGGGTTCTGGCGTGGCGGGTGTGCCTGTAACGAGCGAGGCGGGGGACTCGGGGCTTTTTAGTAGGGTTGGAGAGAGGATGGGCGAGGAGAAGGAGAGAAGGTAGAGTGCGATGAAGAAGAGCTCGTTCATGAGGCACAGAGTGAATAAAACTTTCTGTTAGTACTTGTTAGCGACATGTATTCTCCAACATGCTTGTGTATAGTATAGCTTTCTGTATAGACCGGACAAGGATAAAAAGACTTACTTGGTTGGAGTAGTATATATACATGAGCTTGTTCCGAGACGGATCGACCTTTTTGTGGCTTTCCCCGTTTCCCATGCTCAGAGTAGCGTACATGTGCATATAGTGACTCGCGAGATCCAGACTGATCAGAGCTTGGAAGACGATGCTGAACCGGGGGAAGGCGCTGGCCAGGAAGACCATCAGACAAGTGGTTGTGCAGCGATCAGTAACCATGTCGAGAACGGCGCCGAACTTGGTGCTCTGTTCAAAGTATCGGGCCGCGTAGCCGTCGAGCGCATCGAGGAGGCAGGATATACTGTAGAGAAGTGTACATGTTCGGGGGTGGAGGGGCATGTAGTAGAGGGAGCCGAAGGCGAGGACGACGCGCGAGGCACCTGCATGGTTCAGCTTGGAAAGTTATTTGTAGGGGCGAGCGAGGGAGTGAGAGCAAGACAGTAGCATACCGATCAAGTTTGGATAGAAGAGGAAAATGTTCTCGTCTCGTCCTTCCTCCTTGTCCTGGGGATTTGAAGCGGTACCGGCGGCCCTGTTGCCATTGGCCATGGAACGTGTCTCGGGCATGTTTGGTGATGTTTTTGTTGTTGGTGGAGAAGAAAATCGAAGAGGAGGCCTCTATTGACAATGGCCGCGGGGGTCGACGGATGGTCGTACCTTCGGGTGCGCGTCTTCTTGAGGTTCACCTGAGCTGAAGAAGACGCGTGAGCTTGTGCGGCATCAATGGTATGTTGGTTGCGCTTCGCTTGGTCGAGCTGGCCGTCGCTGGCAGGATGACGTCGGGTCGGTATTCTATCGGTGTCGGTCGGGAGCGGCGTGCTTACTTCGGAATTAAGTAGAAAGGAGGGGCTCTTGGAGGGGAAATGCGCATGCGCCCTCGTGGGCAATGCAGATAAAAGTTGATCGGGGGTGCAGGAGCGATAAGGTGATAAACAAGGCCCGGAAAGGAGCTGCGTCTGCGTGGTAGGGGCCTAATAGCACCAGCACCAGCACCAGCACCTACAGGGGCTTGCTTCTCTTGGGTCGCGGAGACTGGAACAGTATGTAGTTTCGGAGCAAGTGGATATTAGAAGGGATATGTTATGTATCGAAAGGTTCGGAAAGGAGTGAGAGAAAAGGTCGGCGACAGGACGGGTCGCTATCAGAGTGGCGGGGTGAAGGGGGAGAAAATGTGAGAGGTATTACGGGGAGGAGGGAGCTGGCAAGCTGGATTCCATGTATTATTTGGTTAGCACGTTAGGTTAGGTAGGGTACTTAGCTACTGGGAGATTGGCGGTTGACTTTTGGTCCGCCTATCCTATCCGCCTATCCAAGCGAAGCGAGCCCTGCCTTACTTGGCACGCCATCCCGCTGTCAATACATTAGGTAGGTATATGTAGGACACGACATTCAATGTTTGTGCCTCCATCAGACATGCACAAATTAATGCCTAACAAGTGTCTCGACTTATGTGACAAACAGACAGCACACACACACATCATATCATTGCTTATATACATCGCAGCTATGGATGCTCTTCACTTGCTACCCTTTCCACCTTTCCTGCCCTTACTCTTCTGCTGTTTGGCGTCCTTCGGGTTCAACGTCCTCTTCCCTCGGTCTTCCTTACCCTTCTTCCACATTCTGCCCTCTGTCCTCGTGTCCCGGAGCTCCAACTTCTTGCGATCTTTTCCGCTGAGCTTCTTCTTCGCTTGGTCTTTCTGGACGGGCCCGTTCAACTCGGCAGCCCCCTTCTCCTTGGCTGCACGTTTGTCCTTTTCGCTCTCGAACCAGACACGTTTTGGCCTTGACTTGATTTCGTCCTCGTGTACAATGAGGTTCTCTCCGCGTTTAAGGTCTCGCTCCGTAATGCTTAGCGCTCGTTCCTCTTTTTCTTCAACCAGAACTTCCTCAATTTCCTCTTCAAGGTCTTTGAGTTTCTGTGTCCATTTGTCTGCTTCCTCTTGAGGCACTTGTCTGCTAACAACCTTGGCACCTTGCGAGCGCGCCGTCTTGACGGCCTGCTTGACTATTTTCCGATCGGGCTCCGCAGCAATTGTGCAAGAGCGACCGCTCCGTCCGGCACGAGCAGTACGACCGACACGATGAAGGTAGATCTCATGAGTCTGCGGAGCTTCGTAGTTGATGACTGTGGATACGTTCTTGATATCGAGACCACGAGACGCCACATCGGTAGCAAGGAGATAGGAGGATTTCCCCGAACGGAACGCCTCAACACTTTGAATACGCTGCAATCATGTTAACAATCGGGCCATGATGAATACGCATGATAAACTTACTTGTTCCTGAGTCATGTTACCATGTAGTTCACTTGCTTGAAGTCCGTTGAGAGCGAAAATGACCCTGACTCTGTGCGCCTCTTTCTTCTGCCGGAAGAAGATAATCACTCGATCAGTGTAGACTTTGGTGCATATGTACATCAAATACGCCAAGCGCTTATCTTCTTTTCCATGCCTTAACCGCACAAACTCTTGTGTCAAACCACTGACCGTCTGCTTCTTTGCGTTGACCATTAAACGAACCGGTCGGTTCATGCCAATGCGGATGAGTTTATCGACAGAGCTGGTCATGGTAGCAGAGAAAAGCATCGTCTGTCGCGACTTGGGGATCGTGGTGAGGATTTCATTGAGTTGACTCTCAAAACCTTCTTCAAGCATGCGATCGGCCTCATCGAGGACAAGGATTTCCAGGTTCTCAACCTGAAAGCCGGCAGAATTGTGCATGTGATCAATGAAACGACCTGGAGTGGCAATGACAACGTCGGGTTTTGTCCTGAGGACGGCCTCCTGCTCGCGAGAGGAGAAACCACCAGCCAGCAGGGCAAACGTGATGCCCGTGTTTTCACCCAGTTTCTGGGCTACATTGAAACACTGTACTGCCAGTTCACGCGTTGGCATGAAGATTGCGACACGTGTTGTTGGGATCTTCTTGGATCTGTGGAGCAGACGTTCAAGGATGGGGAGTAAGAAGGCAGCAGTTTTACCAGATCCAGTTTCAGCCCCTCCAACTACATCCTTACCCTCGATCGCGAAGGGGATAGTCTTTGCTTGGATAGGAGTGGGCTCTGTAAAGCCAATGTTCGTGAGATTCTTTAGGATCGGTCGAGAAATGTTCATGGTCTGGAAAGAGCCTGGACCCTTCGTGGGCTTTGCCTTTTTGCTCGTTTCCTCTGGTGCAAAAAACTCGGCCGCCTTCTTTGCCTCTGCTTCGCTCTCTGCATCCTCGTCGGTCTCATCGTCAGATGCGTTATCCTCCAAATCCATAGGATGTGGGACAGGAGCGGCGGCCGTCTCATCGTCGGAATCTTCCTCTTGATCTCTGTCACTGTCATCGTCACTCTCATCTTCATCCTCTCCATCCTCTTCGTCATCTTCTTCGCTTTCTGCGCCCATGCCAAAACCATCCTCCGCCAGTAGTTCGTCATCAGAGCCGAACCCTTCAAATTCAACGTCTTCAGCATCCTAATTCACGAATATAAAGTCAGTTTAGTTCATCCTAGGTGGTATAATGAGTGATCAACGTCTGAAAACGCCACGCGACGTGGTGTCTCGACTTGACACTACTCTGCACCCGACAAAAACGTACCTCGTCTTCCGAAGGTTTTGAAGCTTCTTTTTCCTTCTTCTTGTTTCGTCGTCTCTCAATGATCTCGTCGACGTCTACCGCTGTGCTCTTGCTCGCAGCGCTTTTGCTTGCAGCATTTTCCTCCTGCGCAGGCGCAGCGACTCCACTACCCCAACCGTCGAAGTCTTCAATCACGCCAGTATCGATATCGCCTGCAAACTCAAAATCACTTGCGAACTCGTCGTTGTTCTCCATGTCCGCATCCGGCGGGGTTATATCGTTTGACGCATCGTCAACTCCCTCTTCGAGTTCTGGCGCAGCCTCTTTCGCCTTCTTCCCTTTCTTATTTTTCTTTGCCTTCTTGCTAACAGCAATTTCTTTCGGCTTCACGTTCTGGTCCGGATCTTCTGTGAACTTTCTCTTCTTGCCGTAGCCCGATAGCTTCGCTGCGCTCGCGGTATCATCGAAATCGCCATCGTCGGAAAAGTCGTCGTCAATTGTATAGACAAAATCGTCTTCACGTTTAGGCGCCATTGTATGCAGAGGTCTCTCGACGTGGGATAGCTTGAAAAGAAGGGTCGGATTTAGAGGTGGTAAAATTCACGGCAGAAAAAGTTCGAATCGGCGCTCTAGCGCGAAATCTTGGCAAAGGCGGTGAGCAACCCCGGCTCTTCGACTGATTAAATTTACAGGAGCTGCAAACACTACTTACCTAGGTAAGTACTTAACCCTTCCTCTTACACGACAATGGAATCTTCACTTAATCGAGCCTTATTTATTTTATTTCCTAGTCCTAATACTGCGTAATACGCAATTAAAACATATTATCTTAAGGTTAGGTAGTATATTCAGTAACGATAATTGATCCGTCTTCTTCTGAATTGCAACTTTTCATGTTCTTCTAAACGCCCTCCTCCATGCATCAATTTAAGTATGATGTTCCTCGCAGCTTAGACTATCTTTATATGTATGCTTCATGTCATATATTCCTGGTCGCGAAGGTTACCTGAGCCTTCATATCTAGGTACGCAAAGATCCTTGACCGGAATCCTATGCACGCTTCGTCAACACGCTCAGGATAACTATGAAACGAATTGCCAATTTCCCGACATAAAGTCCATTTAATTCAACCTGTGATATCTCAGTGGTTTATTAAGAACTCGGAACGCTACGTCACGCAGTGTCTTACTACTACAGTAGCGGAGTTTTTTTTTTTTTTTTTTTTTTAAACAAAAAACTAAGCTATATCCGAGTATAGAATCGTCTGGTATTGAGGCACGACGCAGCGTAATGTATAGAGCTACTGATTATATATTACAACGTCCCTGGTTGAATGTAAGCGACTTCGTATCTGCCCACTCGCCATATAGGATGTCTGTAAAACAATTCGAGTCCCATATAGGTTCGACGAACCTGCGATGACCACGGGATCATCAAAGGTGTTCCAAGTTCCGATTGTCAGATCATGCAAAATAATGGGCCGACTAGTCGATTATTGAACTATGATGATTCGTACATCAAACATGGATGTCTGAGTTCCATGGTGGTTCGCACATGTTCACACTAATTTCACGGCCCAACCCCACGAGACATAAAAGAAACATCAAAGCGCAGCTATTCAAATTTTGTCTTAGTAGACATAGAAAGCACGTATAACAGTTGAGTAGATACGAAGTATCGATGCATAAGCGGAAGTTTCGATTGGTACCGGGGCAGTGTTCACATCAGCATCCTGACATCACTACTCCAGTTAGGAAATCTAACTGAATTAAACGGCTTAATGGTGATTCTTACTATAATTCTCGATCCGACATAAAAAAGGACAAATGGAGGGCACTTCTCCCCCGAAATTTTCGTCTTTACCACTTCCGCTACTTCACCCTTCAACCTCGATAAACTAACAAAGATCGAAAAATATGGCGCATCATAATCCGCCGTCCGATTCCCAGGGAGAATCATATGAAATGTCCGTATTCATCTCTAGAACGACACCTCTACAACCCTCTCGTAACCCGTTCGAGGATCCCCATCTGTCGGAAGAAACTTCAAGCCCATCAGCACAACCTTCAGTACAGCCTCCAGTAGGACTCTCAGCACAACCTTCAACACAGCCCTTAACGCAACGCTCAGCACCGCAACAGATGCCCCGATTTCAGCGAGTGCGACAGTGTTTCTGCAATTTCCGGTCTCTAGAACCCAAAAAACGAAACATCATCATCAAAGGACTTCTGTTCTGCACTTTGTCCCTCCCAGCGGCTTTGTCGGTGCTGTTCGACTTGGCAGACCCCGCTGTCGACCCCGGTGTTGTCAATGAAACGCTCTACATTTGCTCCATGATGTTCTTCTTCATTCCGGTACGTTGGTAGGTAGTGTTATACTCGTGAGGCCCCGACTGACGTATCGGTGGTACAGGCAATGGTTGTGACAATGGGACTCACTTGCTGGGAGTGTCATGACTTGATTTCCAGCATTTGCAGAAAACATAATACGACCCCTGGAATTCGTGCCGCCTACGTCGAGTTGTGTGCAGATGTCCTCATCTGGGTCGTTTACTTGATCGCGGCTGTGGTCTTCCATGAGATATTCGAACCTAGGCCCGTGTGGGGGGATTACAGGAAACTGACTGCTAAAGAAGAGAAACATCAGCAGAACTTCTACGTTATCGTTTTCGGCCCTATGCCTGTAAGTCTACGCATTCCTTCTTTTCTGACTTCAATTTTTCTGCTTTCATTTCTTCGCCCATACCATCAACGTCCCTTGATTGAACATGTCTCTAACGAATGCGAATAGATGGTTATTTTCATAGCTTTCCAGGTGATTGTGCGTCCCATTGTGCATTTGGTAAGTTGCGGCATAAAACGGTCTGCTCGAAGCCGCACAGGTGACGCACAGTTCCCCTAAGATGCCAGCTTCCAATTTACATGAACCTGAGTATGAGGCTAGGCAATGCATTGGGAGGCTATATTATATTTCAATCTGCTTAATTTTTGTTCTGCTTGGAGAGATGTCCAAATTATCAAGGTCAATAAGGAAAATGCTTACAGGAACCACGTGGGCTGCAGGCGCCTGAAAGTTGGTATTCATGAACCTTGGAACCATTCATGTCGTGTATTAGGCTGGCTTCCATGTATTATTAGATCAAGAATATTATTTCCATCAGAAGTTTCAGAGGTTGCGACGCAAGATAACATTCAAACTTCAAGATCATGTAATCTTCCAACACGATACGGATAAGAGACGTTCACCAAGTGCGTTTACACAACCAAACGGGCAGAACTAAGACAAAAATGGTTTAGGACAACGGGTAATTGTGGTGAGGCTAGTAACATGCACGTTACAAGGAAGTGACACGCCGGGAGGTCACGTATATCGGAAGGACTAAAAAGTCCTACGAATTAGAGGTTCTGCAACTTATGTCCGTTATATCTGATTCGTAAGTAACGCTTGGTAGACTAGCTACCCGATATGTGACCTCTCGACGTGTCACCCCCTTGTACATGGGAAGTCGCATGTCCCCACTTTCCTTATTCATATATCCAATACTCGTGGTATACGGTATGCGTGCTATCTTAAACCGACCACATCGACATTTGGCTTGAACAATGCTACAGGTCTAAAAGCGTTCCGCTACTGTTCTTGGAGTGAAAACACATTACCTTCACACTATGCAAACGTCCTTCGACCTGTCGCGACTGCGCAACGCAAACATCCCATGGATCCTACACAGTATCATCATTTTCGTCAGCATTTACTATCGGGAAATTCCAGGCATCGGGACTTTTCTGGTAGTCCATTCGATTCTATCCTTTCTTCTCGACGGCGAGAAACTTGTAGCGGCTTTTCAAGATCCAGCTGAACCACCGCTCATTCCGCATCCATACCTCCCTTTCCTCGGCCATGTCATTGGCATGTTTTGGTACGGAGCATCGTATTTCGCGCGAGTCAACGAGGAAACCAAGCATCCAATCTTCACTCTCCAGACCATGACCGCCAGAACCGTCGTTGTGATTGATCCGTATCTTGCGGCGCCCATTCAGCGCGCAAGTAAGAATCTGAGCTTCTACGGCATGATACTGGAAGTGGTAAGTATATATTATACATAAAGCAAGATTGAAACAAACAGAACACGATAACCAAAGCAACATCCCTTTTGTTAACCTACTGGAAACACACATTCCACAACTTTGACTGACTTTGCCCCACAAGTGCAAGCGCCTCGTAGGCTTCGACGAAGCCACCATGAAAGTGATCCGCTGGAACCTCGACGGCGCCCACGGGGAGCACGAAGGCCTAATGAAAGAAGCAGAAGGAATGGTCATCAACGAGCTCTCCCCAGCAGGACCCAGCCTAACCGCCCTCTCCACCACCCAACTCGACAAGTTCGCCGACATGCTCAACTCCTTCCTCCCTCCCACCCCTAACGCCACCACCACTCCAACAACCCTCATGACCTTCGTCAAACAAATCTTCACCCCAGCAAACGCCTACACCTTCTACGGCCCCAAAAACCCCTTCGCACTCCACCCTTCCCTCATCGACAAATTCTGGGACTACGAAGCAGGCATGATAGCCGTAATGGCCGACCTCATTCCATCCCTCACCGCGCGGAAACCCTACCTCGCGCGCCAATCCATCAACGCGGCCCTGCACGAATTCGTCCAAAAAGACCACTACCGCCTCGCCTCGCCCATGATCCAAAAACGCGTCCAAATCAACCTCAAACACGGTCTGACGCCCCAAATGGCGGGCCGCGCCGAACTCATCTTACTCTTCGGCATCATAGGGAACGCGGTACCGACGACCTTCTGGTTCCTCGCGTACATCTTCGCACGGCCTGACCTCGTCGCCGCCATCCGCGCCGAAACACGCGCGCGCGGGGTGGTTTCTACAGCTTTCAACCCTCGCACCGGCACAACCGAAAACACCATCAGTGTCACCGCGTTGAAGGCGAAATGCCCCTTGATTATGTCAACATACCGCGAGACACTCCGCTCAATAGGCAACCTCTCCTCCGTGCGCCTCGTAACAGGCACACACACGGTAACCGTGCCTGGATACCGATCATACGTGCTGAAGAAAGGCGTGATGGTACAAATCGCATCCGGCGTCATTCACTCTTTAGAAAGCGTATGGGGCGCAGACGCAAAGACATTCAACCCAAATCGTTTCCTTTCCCCAATAACAACAACAACGACGACAACGACAGCATCATCGTCAAAGGAGAACGGTGATACTTACACGGTAGAAAAAACAGCGACAGCACTCCCCAAAGGCGTTCCCAGCGCCGCGTTCCGCACCTTCGGCGGTGGAAGTGTCATTTGCCCTGGGAGGCACTTTGCCATGACTGAGATTGTAGGTTTTGTCGCGCTGTGCGTGAATATGTTTGAGGTCGTGGATGCGGAGACGGGGGCTGCGCCGGAGATGCCTGTGAGGGATGATAGGCGGATTCCGCTGAGTGTGATGAAGCCTGTTAGGGAGCCGAGGATTTTGATGAAGAGGAGGGTAGGACAGGAGAGTGTTGTGTGGAGACTTGAGGTATGAGGGGTTTGAACTGCGTGCGTGGGTTGATGTATTCAGGCTTAATTCGTCGCGGTCGACGTTGACACGGTATATAGGTTGGTGTGTATATGTGTGTTGGGCTCACTTAGGGTGTAGGCGCACCTGGGTTTTGTGGATATTCTCGATTCTCCTGCAACTATTGTATCGTACATTTGATTACCCACCGCTTCCCGCTTGCACATACTGCCTTCATACAAATTCCTCCGTTTTTTTTACCATGATTTGTGGCTCCTGCAGTCATGCATCGTGAGCTGGCTTGGTAGATATATCTTCATTACTATGCTGCCCTTTCAGCTGTAGCACCATGCCAGGGCATATCGACGCTGAGTGAGCAGCGCTTTTCTGACGTCCATCAACACATTACTTTTCTTCATCCCTCCTTGTCCATCTTCTCCCGAACCATCCAACTTCTGAATGCCCTGGCCTTCGACTCTCGACTGAGGCTCTGATCCAAGTGGCTCGCCGCGCAAAATGCATCCACAACGTTCACAGTGTCAGTCTGATCTCCATCATCCCATGGCACCATTTCAAGGAAACTCTGTAAGCTAATCACACCCAGTCTTACATGCGATTGCATCAAATAATCATCGGAAGCAGGCGACATGTCTGAAACTGTGCGCTGGACGAATTCCCAGCCGTCCGAAGTAGGCGAAGATTGACGCGCAAGTATTTGCTCTGTGGATGCCAGGTGGATGAATGCTTTTATAACACCCGTTTTTGTACTTTTATGGGTGGCGGAAATTTCCAGACGGTCTAGCAAGTCATCAAGCGATGCAGTGCCGATGAAAGTATGCCGGTGTTTGTATTCCAGATCGCGCTCTTTCATCTCGAGCAATGAAAGCCCCTCCTCAGGCAATGTGGAGGATGAAACAAGAGAGGTGGCTGTGGAATCTATCGAAGTGGAGTCTGTCGGCCTGACCGGAAACTTGAACGAAAGCTTTCGTCGATGGTCGGAGACAGGTGACTCGTGCGTGTAATCTTTAGAAGGGTTAGCTTTGAATTTGAAAATACCACCCTCTAACGTGCCACATCTCCGGGAATAGATGTAAGTCTTACGGCCAGATACAGATCTCGAACCGCTCGAGAAATTATAGTAATTACCGGTGGTCCGTTGAGGTGGCAAGTAGGGGACATCAAGCTTGATGCTCTTGATATGCTCTGGGCCCGACTTTTCCACCACAGAATTGCGATTTGATTCTTGCTCATCACTTGTACTCCAAGCGCTGTCCATGTGTACTAGTGAAGGTTTCTGAGGTTCAAATGATATTGGAGCTGCAGGCGATGTTGTAGAGGGACTCGACGGTACGATTTCCTCAATTTTGACCTGTGTGCAATCATTCATCTGCTGGGTCCCTCTGGGAGATTGGGACCGGGATTGAGTTGAAAAGGCACTGCTAGTGCGGGGGTTTTGGTGAATATTTTCCTGATAGGGACTGTTTTCCTGGAAGGTGTCCGTTTCGTTCTGGTAGTCCGTATTCTTAGGTTGTTCTTGTAACGTATCGAGGTCGTCATGAGCTAGTCGTTCAGACATGCTCTGCATTCTACGCATCGCCGCACCAAATACGTCTTGAGTTGTAGAGCTTTGCCGAGCCTTCAATGGAGGAGGGCCGTCCTGCCATTGTTCCATAGACATATGCTGAAGAGCTGCAAGAATAGCGCTACTTCGCGATGTCTGTTTCGAGTGAGAGATTGATGGAACATCGTTCCCTGACTCCTGTTGCCCGAGCGTGACGTGACCGACTGCCATAAGTCAATACTGTGAAACCAAAACTTTTCTTGCATAGCAACGAAGATCTTACATTTGTTTATGGCTTCCTCCAAACATCTGTCAAGTCCGCTGCCATTTTCACCGTTTTGGCCCTCCATTTCGTCGCTCTTGGCGTCGGCCATGTACAAGACCCTGTTGAGCATTTTTGTGGCCTCCCTCGCTTTCCTCCTTCTCTCCATCCTTGCCCGCGATGCAGGCATGCTGCTCACACCGGCTCTAGTGTCCTTTCCCCCAAGCGCACCGGTCTGTTGAAAATGCGTGTGATACGGCCGGCGGCGGCGGTGACGCAAAAGTCCGTGGCTGACAACACACAGAGACACCGCCGGTACCATACGACAGACGTGTCTCGAGGATCTGGGTGGGAGCGAAGAGTGCAAGTTTGTCCGCTGTTGAGAGATGTAGATGGGCTGGTCGGCGGCGCAAAAAGGAACATTGAAAAAGAAACTTCACGGCGCTCGCGTGGCAACAGCTAGAAAATTGCAACCTTCTAAAGCAATCAATCAGTTTGTCGAATAGCGAATGATGGTGCTGCGTGCGTAGATGGGTATGGACGAGGTATGTTCATGTCACCGTCCGATACAAAGTTGGTGGGATTTGTTCCTGGGTTGGGTGGTTAGTGGCGAGCGCAGGTTGAACGAAAAGTGGGCGATCATTCACCTATAAATGGAAACCAAGATTCAAGAGATTACCAGCGACTGTGAGCGACTAAATGGATCAAGAGTGGGATCGTGGTTGTAGAGAGTGGACGATTGAAGCGCGTGAGGTCCAAAATTTTCTGCCGCACCTGCCCTGTGTTACAACCAACGAGTAAACACAGGCAGGAGCGACCCCTCCGCACTTACCACCTTTGGCAACCGTTGGGAACTTTTGCTTCCCTCTTTTTATAGTCTAAAAACACTTTATAAGAGCATAAAATTGGTATATTATAAGCCACTAGGATATACAGCAAGGCAAGTTTAGCAAACTTCTAGCTTAAAGTGGATGAAACGACTCTGGTAAATTCGTCCCATCAAAGACCAGCGCAGCCTCTTCTTGTACGTCCAAAAGTCGTTCAGTCCACCACTTGAACTCTTAAAGGGTACATCCTTCTCAGACATCAAAAAAGAAAGGACAACCATCCTGCTCTGCCGACGGCCATGGAAAAGTGACATTGAACGTCAACCCAACAGGTTAAAAAAATGGCGGAGAGCCTGCAAGAATCACTTCGACTCGAAGACGTTAGCATCATTCATAAAAACGACAACTGAAACCGCACGAGATAACGAAGTACCAGACACCATCGCGACTTCTCAGACTCGACGGACGAGATAGACACATCAGAACAGCAAGAAGCCGAAACAAGACCGTGATTATCATGTTCACGATTTTAGATGAGGGTATAGTTATTTGCGAGACAGCCTGGATTAACGGGGAAGCATTCTCGTTTTTTCCAATGGACGAACGAAAGGGGGGTTCGACTTGGAGTTGCGTTGCCATTGTGTTGCACGAGAGTTTTACAGTAACGATGTCAGGTTATTGGGTACTAATTAGTTACATTTCCCAGCACACGCGCGCGCGCAATGTTGCTGAAATGCGGGCTCCATTGCGGCTATGAAGGAGGAATTGAGATAGTCTTGGGACGGATATAAGAAAGAATTTAGGGTGTGAGAGTTTGTGTGGATGGTTTCTTACCTATGGCTACCTACTTCTACTAGACCTTTCCGCGCAAGTCAGCACTGGGGTTTAGGGAGAGTTTGACTTTCTTCTCGGGGTTTCTTGGTGTTTTTACAGCGTTTCTGATGTAGTGCATAGAGTTGCCTTGAGTGCTCTTGGTTAGGTATGTATTGTTTATGGAATGCGGCTAGTAGTACGTGACTTATGACTATTTGTCTATGATTTACCGAATGTGTGACTAGATAATAGTCGTGGAATGTCTTCCAGGTATATAATTTAGAATAAGTTGGTCCTCAGATTATCTTATCAATTCGACGCTACAGAAGTAGTCGGATGTCGTAGAATGCGGAGAGAGCTGTAAAGATAGATTGATCCACAACATGACTCGTGTAACCAGGGTCTTCGCGCGCGCGCGCGGCCGACCGCCTCGTCGGTGTACCTTTTTCATTGACACACTTATCAGCTCTAACAACCACCACAATCTCGGCTAACACGAAGAAAAAATCCGTTCCAAGACCGACACAATGGGATGCTACCGGAAAACGGTGCGTGAGGCGCAATGGATCCTTGCTGGAGAGTCTCGGCGCCGTCATCCAGCACGGCAGAGCAAATAGCGACCTTCCTAATTTCGATAAGAGCTATGCTTGTGTGTCGAATTTGATAGTTCAAATGAGTGTTGTTGGACAGTTTGGTAGAAGTATAAAGGCGAGGTATCTCTCGCGGAGTATGTTCCAATGGATATGTTCGACCGCGAATACTCGTAATTTGTTGCGATGAAGCTTTCCACCCCACTCTTCGCTGCCTTTGCAGCGTTGGCCGAGGCTACCAACTTCACGGGCGATATTCTCAATGGGATTCCGGTTATTTCTGCTCTGAACCTCGCGGATGTGCCTGCGCAGAATGTGTCGAGGTACTATTTGAGGGTTGGAGAGCTCAATGGCGGATTGGCGGTGCATGTGCCTGTCTTTGTCGCTCGGGGACCAGCAGACACCCTGGAAACGGGTAAAAAGCTTGCTCTGTCGGCGGCGATCCATGGTGACGAGCTCAATGGGGTGAGGGTGATGCAGAAGATATACGAGCAATTGAAGGGACAGGTGGATACTCTCAATGGCACTGGTAAAGATGTTTCCCGATCTCTATCTTTGCAGGGATATTGTTGACAATCGTTCAGTTATTGGTATTCCAACCGTTAACCCCATCGGTATCTACTTGAACCAGCGCAACTACTTCACATCGCACAACAGTGGCTTCTTGACCAATGTGAACCGTGTCTTCCCTGGCTCGCTTCCTTCCGAGGGCGGCAATGGCGCGCATCTCCTGGCATACAACATTTGGAACAACGTGTGGGGAAACACGTCCCAAGTTGACGTGGGGATCGACCTCCACACACCCAGCTCGGGCGGTCTCACGTCCCTCTGGTGCTATGCTGACTGGAGGTTGCCTTACGTCGAAAGGTTGTCGAAACTGCTTCAACCTGACACTTTGAAAGTCGATCCAGGAGAGCCTGGCAGCATCGAGACTACTTACGTAGATAACAAGATTCCCGCCATCACTGTGGAGATGGGACAGGCAAAGGTGTGGAACGCTTCGCTCATCACGCGAGTTTACGATTTCGTGAACCGCGTTATGGTGGACTTGTACGTATGCCCCGAGTCATGCCCGGTAGAAGTAGACTGATTTTGTGAACGCGAACCTAGGAAAATCACGCCGTCCAATTCTACAGAGGCCTACGAGCCAGACCTTAGCCAGACGTATATCGCCAACACGTTCCACGAATCGTACTCGAGCTACGGCGGGTTTGTCGAGCGCTTGGTAGAACCCGACGAACCGGTGGAGAAGGGACAGCCGATCGCGCATGTCAGGAACGTGTTTGGAGATATTCTGGAAACCATTGTGTCGCCGGAGACGGGTAGGATGTTCCAGTCACCAGGAGATCCGAGCATTGAGCCTGGTGCGAGTGTTGGCCAAATTGCATACAACAGCACCGACCCCAAATGTGTGAATGGATGTATACTGTAAGCATCAGCAATTAAGTTATCCATGCAGTTTGAACGTGTAAAATATAATGACCAGTCTGTTACCATTTGAATTGCGGGGAGAGACGGCTTGCCACGGAGGGTACATATGTAGATAAGCATGCACCCCACTCTACGCGTGCGCCTCCGCTCCCAACGAGCCGCGGAGGTGTGCTGCAAAAGTGGATGAGTAAGCGGCCTCAGCATTTATCAAGCATTAGTAGCAACCCAACCCCTGCACAAGATTCTATCCTAACCCAACGCCAAAAAGCATGTCATCACTTGATCCGTCCCTCGTCCCCCACCGATGGCTGCTTGTACAGTACATTTAGTGTACATGGCCGAATCTGCTTTTTCGTATAACTTATCCTAGGTAGCCGCAGATGCTGCTCCGCTTTCCTTCTTCCCTTCCTTCTCAACAATGACGCTGACGGTAATGGCGACGGCCTCGAGGACGAGGCCCTGTTCGTCCACAATCACCGCTGCCCGATGCTTTCGTCCTGAACTACTTGCGAGGCGTACCTTTCGCACTGTACATGCCGCAAACAATATTGCTCCTAGCGGTGCACCCCAGACCATCGGTGGCGAACCCTCTGTGCCTCCTGTATTGCAATCGCGCAGAGAGGCAATACGCAATGCGAAGCCCTTCTCGGAATTCTTAACCGATTCCTTCAACAGGCAGCATGACTACCTGCGCATCAGTGTCACGGAGCGGTGTAATCTGAGATGTCTCTATTGTATGCCCGAAGGTATTGACTATTCCCCAAAACCAAGGGAAAGTGTGCTGACTCTAATTTACTCAGAGGGCGTCCCACTCTCCCCACCCGCGCATATGCTCACCACCCCCGAAATCTTCTACCTCTCCTCGCTCTTCGTAAACCAAGGCGTGACAAAGATCCGCTTGACCGGCGGCGAGCCCACGGTCCGCCGCGATATCGTACCCTTGATGCAGCAGATTGGTTCACTCCGCTCCAGTGGCCTCCGCGAACTGGCACTCACCACCAACGGTATCTCGCTGCACCGGAAGCTCGATGCAATGGTCGAAGCCGGCCTGACAGGCGTGAATCTCAGCCTGGATACTCTAGATCCCTTCCAATTCCAAATCATGACGAGACGAAATGGGTTCAGCGCCGTAATGAAGTCGATCGATCGGATACTCGAGATGAACAAATTAGGCGCCAATGTGAAGCTCAAGGTCAATTGCGTCGTCATGCGCGGAATGAATGAGCGAGACATAATCCCCTTTGTGGAAATGGGTCGTGAAAAGGATATCGAGGTGCGCTTCATCGAGTACATGCCTTTCGGCGGCAACAAGTGGAGCCAAGGCAAAATGATTAGCTTTCAAGAGATGCTAGACATAATCCGTGTCAAGTATCCTGATCTGAGGAGCGTACCTGGTCACAAAAATGACACCAGCAAAACTTTTGCAGTGCCGGGCTTTGTAGGCAAGGTCGGTTTTATCACGAGCATGACAAACGACTTCTGTGGCACCTGCAACCGACTCCGCATCACCAGCGATGGCAATCTAAAAGTGTGTTTGCATGGCAATGCTGAAGTCTCATTGCGCGATCTTCTGCGCCAAGATAACCAGGGCGAACCTATTGATGAAGAAGCATTCGAACGTATCAAAAAAATAGAAATGGATCGCCGAGATGGCGTGTTGAACGATGTAACCGGCTCCAATTGGGGAAGTCGAGAGCAAGAACTCCTGCAAGTCATTGGCGCGGCTGTAAAGCGCAAAGCCGAAAAACATGCGGATATGGGTGATCTCGAGAACATGCAAAATAGACCGATGATCTTAATTGGTGGGTGACGATTGGTTTCTTTTCTCTCTCTTCCTGTCTCTCACTGGTTTTCACTTTGTCAAGCATGATTGAATGTCTCATGATATCACGGCGGCTTTTGCATGGACGGCGTAGTTGCATTTCGGCTATATCATCGTTTCCCATACATAAGCTGTGCCATGTATATACCTCAATATACCCCAACGTGTCGTATCTATCAACTGCTCTGGTGCAACTTGATGCTAACTGTTAATAGACCATGCCAGGCAACCTCAGTCTGTATACTCAGGGCTTTGCAATACCCCCATCTCCCAGCCCGGATATCGCTTCAAATCTCCTCATAGGCCCTGGCTTGGCCACTCTTTATCATCGGCCTCTTATATAGGCGCAGCACTCGCATCGCCCGCCATCCCCTCTTCTGTTCGTGCCTTTTCCGGGACCGCAACACGCAATACAAAATCCCACGAAAAAGTGTTGCGTAAACTTGAAAGTTTACAGCTAAAGCTCAAAAAACCGTCACATAGTCCAGGGGTTATAAGGCTACAGCTGCCGTGGAGAGTGTTGAAACTGGCGGAGAAAGAAGCGAGACAATTGGAACAACACGACGAGTTGAAAGCGAGACGATTGGAACGACGCGACGAGATGAAAGCGAGACGATTGGAACAACGCGACGAGATGAGAGCAAGACGATTGGAACGACGCGACGAGATGAAAGCGAGACGATTGGAACGACACGACGGGATGAAAGTGAGAGGATTGGAGCCACGCGACGAGATGAAAGCGAACACCCGGTCCAGAATTAGACCCGAGTTAAAGGCAAATCTAAGAGAGCCATATCTATCCAGTGATGACGAGATTGTGGGGGAACTCAGAAATGTTGAAAAAGACCAGAGGCGGCGAGAAACAGAAATGCTTCGTCTTCTCAGCGAGGAAAGCATTTCACTTGTCAAGACATGTGATTTCGATCATTATTATCGATTATATTGGCGGATCCAAACAGCCAATATCACCATCGACCACAAACACAAGAGAGTACGAAGGGCCATGGACCGGCTCTATAAAAAAATCGGGTACCAGTCCTCAAGACGGCTTTCCGATGAAGATTTGAAAGAAGTACAGACGATGGGGGAGGAGCAAAAAGATGCTTTGCGAGCTGGGCTTAGGTACAATTATGGCCCTACCAAACCACTGCGTGTTTACGACAAGGACATTGTCACTGCACATTCCATGGATGGCAAGCCTTTTGTCCCCACCCACGCCATCCGGACCAAAATCGCCGAGCTCGAGGCCCGCATCATTCTCGAGAAGACATACCCACGAGGTCATCATCCTTTTCCCGCACAGTGGTACTTGAACGGACCTTGGATCGAGTACATGAACCATGACGAACAAAGACTACGCTTCGAACTTCAACAAAGACGTACCATGCAAAATGAAACCCAAATCCTGAAAGAGTGGAAGGAAAATCTCGAACAGATGGAGACGAATCTGGTTGAGTTCAAAAAGCGATTGCAGAGCCGGCTGGGTATGATCATAGATCAGGACTCGCCCGAGGAGAAAGAGCTGTGGAATCATATTGAAGCCCACGAAAGAGGCAAAAAGGACGATGAAGATTCGGCCGCTCAATTAGCTAAGTTGGAGCTCGTGGGCGCGGAAAAACTGAGAGCCCACATGGACACACTTACCAGGAACCGCGCCGAGAAGCTTAAAGAGATCGCCAAGTTGCGGGAATCCTTGGCTAAAAAACGGGCCCAAAGAGATGGAGAGGGCCACTCAGCTTCTGCTTTGGAAACCCCAGGCTTCTTAGCTGAAGTAAATGATCGAGAGGAACAAAGCAGCGCGGGTGACGTTGCGAAAAGGCAAGTCGTACAATCAAACGCTGCTCAAATGTCCGGAGAACCCAAAAATCAGCTTGACCAAACACGCCTGGGAGGGACAGAGTCGAATCAAGCCATGGAGGATCGTCTTCAACAGTTAAAGGCTCGCCGGGCTGCTCTTACCCGAGAACGAGAGGCCAAGCTAAAGCAGCTTCAATCCTACAAACTTTCCGGCACCGGGAAACGTTTGGAATTGGACCTAGAGCGTTTGGTACCGAGGTCCTCGCAGTCAGTCGAGGAGAAGGTTATATGGCCACGCCGTGAATCAATGACTCCGGCAATAACTCCTACAGAAAACCTCAAGGGATATATTCCCCCTTCAGGGTTTACCGTGATCGACGAAGACCTCACGATCAACATCAACGCGCCTACTGCTGATGAACTGAAGTCTCAAATCACCAAACTTATAGACAGATTGCGAACCAGGTACCCCCGTCTCACTACACTACCCTACGATGTATCCGCGTCAACGAATCCCGAGACTTTGAGAACGTGGCTTAGGATCCTGGTCAAAAAATGGCAGACACGCTTTGACAGCTGGACCCGGTATAACAAGGACCGATCTTCCCAGTCCTCGAATACATATTATGGCAACGTAAAAGTCGACGATGATATCAAGGCCGTTCTCGACCAAATGGTCGAGGACCATGAGCTCCACGTCGAGGGGACACAACGAATGGCGGCTCGCTGGCAAGAAGTGTTTGATCGCAAAAATGCCATGACACCTAATCAAAACCCAGAGGACAATATCGATTGGGAGGAATGGAACAGTTCGGGTATGGGTTGGCTAGGACTCGACCAGGTGTCTGAACCACCGGCCGAACCTGAATCGATGGCGGCGAATAAGACATCTAATCCCATAAGCCAAACCCCCGCAAAACCATCTCTTGCAAGGACCCAGGTTCGCCAGTACTCCACTTCCCGCCGCCACCCCCCATCACAAAACAGAACCCCCACGTCGTCCCCTCCAGAGCCACGCACCACCACCCCAACGGAACCTTCCGCCACGCCATCATCCCTCCCTCACCTCACCCCAGAAGGCTCCGCACACATGGTCTCGGTATCCACGAAACCACACACGCTCCGCACCGCCATCGCGACGGGCACCGTGCACTTCAGCAACCCCACCCCACTCCAACTCATCCGCTCCAACAGCGTCAAAAAGGGCGACGTGCTAAGCGTAAGCCGCATCGCCGGCATCATGGCGGCGAAGAAATGCCCCGACCTGATCCCGCTGTGCCATCCCATCATGCTGACGCACGTCGGCGTGGAGCTGCTACCCTTCGACGCCGCGGGGAGCAGCAGCAGCGGCGCGCATGGGGGTATTACGGTCGAAGCGAAGGTCCAGTGCGAGGGGCAGACGGGCGTTGAAATGGAGGCGCTGAGTTCGGTCGTCGGTGCTGCCCTGACTATTGTCGATATGTGTAAGGCTGTGGATAAGGGGATGAGGATTGAAGGTGTGCGGGTCGTGTTGAAGGAAGGCGGAAGGAGTGGCACGTGGAAGGATGATGGGTGGGAAAGTGTTATGTGAAGAGCTAAAAGCAAGGTTTTTTTTTTCCATGTGGGAAAGAATGCGGAATGTTGAGAAGGAAATGTATTATATGTGTATTTTTGTTAATTTTTTTTTTTATAAAAAAAAGTGTGCGTCTGTGTGGAGTGTGTGTACAAAATAGGATTGAAAGGACTTGAAGTGTTTTTTTTTTTTTTTTTATTGGATTGGAGCGATGCGTGTTCGTTCCTACATGGTTACGAGCATTTTGCATAGCATGGAGGCATTATTATTAGATGATGGTAGCAGGTGTATGTTCCACGGTCTAATATATCTATCTTATGAAGAGTATCTGCTCCTAAGGTTCACATGGGTGGGGGACAAGGTTCTCTTCGAATACATCTGTTCTTCTCCTTCCTTTTTTTCGATCTTGACGTCAAGGAAAACATTGAGTATAACCCGTCCATGGCACTACTATTCGACATCATTTAGACATACCTAGAGAAAAACCATCGAAAACAAAGTGAAGCGAAAAGCGGGCAATAGCAAAGAAACCTTCGAGATACGTCTGTATAGCATCGGAAGGTGCAAGAAACGCACTTACTTTTTCACTTAGCCAAAATTGGAACCTACGACACAAGCACTCTACCTCTTTTGCATGTGCAGAAAGTGAACGCAACGATCACACACAGTTCCTCTCACACCCCCCATTTACCAATCCGTGTAGTATTCCTACAACACCATTACCACAGCTATGCCTTACCCAATGACGCCTCTCCCTCCCTATTCCACCAGCGCCGAAGCCGGTCTACCACCCCCAATTCTCCCCTCACCCCCACAAACATCACTCCCCGAAGCCAAACCTCCGAGCAAATTCCGTCAACGCGTCTTCCCCGGGGTTTGCGACAAACCCACCTTCAAGCAATTCGTCAAGCGGAACTGGCTCGATATCGCGACGCAGTTGATGTGCACACTAGCCGGGTTTCTGATTTATCGATTTGGCGAGCCGCTCATGACACGACGCTTCCCGGTTTTCCCTGACATGTATCGCACGCCGTTCGGGATCAGGTATGGGAAGCCTTGGCGGAAAGAGTATATTGGGACGCTGGCTAGTGCTGGGGTTAGTTTTGGGTTGCCGGCGGTGGTTATGGCGGCTTTGGGGCTGTGGATGGTGAGGAGTTTTCAGGATACTCATGCTGCGGTATGTGTGGATGGGCCTCCTTTCCTCTACCGTCTCTCGTAGCATGTCGCTTTGCAGCCTAGATTGGTACTCGTAGCTAACCGTTTGGTTGTTTAGATTATGGGGCTGGGATATGCGCTCTCCACCACGACTCTCTTCCAAGCTCTTCTCAAATGGATAGTCGGTGGCCTTCGCCCTTACTTCCTCGATGTTTGCGCTCCTCGCATGGTCCAACCGAATGCTACGCGCCCTGCTGAGCTGTGGAAGACAGTCGATGTTTGCACAGGGAGCAGAAAAGAAGTACGAGAAGCGCAAATGAGTTTTCCATCAGGGCACTCTGCCGCAGCGTTTGCCGGTTTCGGGTTTCTCGCCTTATACATGAATGCCAAATTTGGTATTTTTGCGGCCCCCCGGCAACGACATCGGGGGCCGAATGTTGCCGAAAATTCGGACGTGGATGAGGAGGAGAGTCCGGCGCAGCAGCAGCAGTCAAGGCGAGCGCCGCATTGGCAGTTGGGCTTATTCGTAACACCATTGCTACTGGCCTTTATCATTGCTGCGAGTAAGATCAGGGACGGCTGGCATCATCCAGAAGATGTCATTAGAGGTGCATTGATTGGGAGTGCATTCGCATTCATGGCGTTCAGGATGGTTTATCAGAGTGGAAAGCACAGATAGCCCCCCAACTGTGGACGGGTCGTTGTTCGGGGGTCGATTTGCAAAAAATCCAAATGTGAAACATTGTGTAAAGAGGACACACTGCATTCTGGGACAAGAGTGAATATAATAAATCTGGGCGTTTTATGCGGCACGGACTTTTTCTTGCTAAGCGATATTTGAAAGAAAAAAAGAAAAAAGAAAAAACAGTTGGCAATTCACTTTTATGCTTTGTGTTCCTGTAATTTCTTGGTATAGTTGTTGCCTAAAGTTGCCAACCCGAACGTGAAAGTGACCTCGACTAAGCCTCCTTATAATTTGGCACTACAATTGATATTAACCCTCGTTCACAATGGTATCTACTACGTAAAATCATCTGATTAAAAATAATATTCTTACTGTGAATTTCTTATTCATCACCGCCGCCGTTGCCGCTCATTGGCCAATACTTACTGCCTGTCTCCATTTATGTCCTAGTGTGCTCAGCCTTACGGAGTTTTCGAAGCATTCTGAAACGAGGGACATGACATGACTCCCAACCATCATGTTACAAGGCGGCCTTGGTCGCTGTCCTGTCCTTCCTCAGCGTGGCACAGCAATTGATCTAGATTTTTGTTTCGTTGAGGATTTATATTTCGAGCATTGTTCCGAAGCAACTTGTTGTATGCGGATTGTTCCGATTTTTTTTTGGTGGTTCTACAACATATCGATACTTAGGTATTATTCTTTTTAGATTGAATGCGCGCGTGTGTCCGGGAGCCCCCAGCGTATAATTGGGAACGACGACGTCTTTTTAACTATCTACATCGATCGTACGAATTGATCGTCAACCTTCGTCATCTAAACTTGTTCAAAAACATATAAAGAGAAGATACTGAAAGAAGAAAAAAACCACAATCCAGATCAAGAAAATAGAACAATTGAAAACTGGGGAGAAAAAAGGAAAGAAAGAAAAAATGGTCCGCTTCACACGCTTCAGATCCTACCTTCTCAGGCCCTTCAAACCCACCTCAACCACGACCACCACCAACACGACCACGACCTCCTCATCTTTAAAACCATTCCGAAACCACCATCACCACCACCACTCCCAACCACGCGCACTCGACCTCGAAGCGATCCATGAACCCATAATGTCGACCTTTGAACCAAACTTCCCAGCTTCTCCCACCACCATCACACAAGACCTACCACCATCCCACAGCAACAACAACAACAACATCTTTCCTCAAGCTCCTCCTTTATCACCCTTACACCCTCCTGCCCCTACTACCAAGGATACCAACAACAACAACGAACCCCGCATCTTCACAATCAACATCACAAACCTCGCCGCCTCACCATCTTCCTCACCACTTCCCTCCCCCTCCTCACAACAACACAACAACAAAAAATCTTCGAATTCCTTACTCCGCACGCGCTCCCGTCGTCGTCTGAGCACGCGCATGTCGAGACTTCATCTCAATTCATCGTCGTCATCATCATCGTCGTCGTCGTCGTCGTCGAGAGGCGGCGCTGGAGTACAGAATCACAAGGTGGTCGCTGCAGCAACAGCAACAACAGCGGCACCGAGACCGAATTCATTTTTTGGTCCCGGGTTCGATATCCCGGTTGCTGAGTTGGAGAAGGTGGTTGAGGAGGTTAATGAGATGAGTTTGAGGTGGAAGGGGGGGGATATGGGGGGAGGGATGGTGGATGGTGGGGTGGTTGATGGGGATGGGGTGGTGGTAGAGAGGGAGCAGGAGGAGGGGAGGAGGAGAGGAGGTGGGGGTGGGGGTGTTGCTTATGTGATGTTGTGAATATGAAGGGGGGGAGGAGGGGGGGAGATGTGTGTGTGTTCTTTTCTTTTTCTTTTTGTTTTCTTTGTTAAAGATGTATGGTTTTTGTCTGGTTTTTATATCTTCGATTCCTTTGTATTATTTAGCGACTTTTTTTGGGGGGTAGGAGGGCATACTTGGTTCACACACTTGCATTAGGATAGAAGATTTGGATGATTGATATTCAAAAAAATTGGATTCATGAATAGACTTTTTTTCGTTATTAAACATCTATAAACTCCATGACCTGTAGGGTATTCCAGAGAAAGAAAAGACACAACAAAGGGTATCATCAATGTAACTCCACCGGGGTATCTTATAAAAGCATTCCCATACCGGGGATACAAACTCCGGCCATGCCATCTAAGCACAAGAAGCAACGCCTTAAGATGCAAAAACATCGACTTGAAACACAAAACTCCAGGAAACAATCCGCAAAACAACAAGCAATGAACCTCGGGGTGCTGATCATCGACCTGAACCGGTCCTGCTCCTCTTGCAACGTCAACCTCCATGGAATCAGCGTCCTCGGACTCTTCAAGTGGTCTCGAGGACGCTTGTTAGGGTCGCGGCGCTCGACGACGTCAATGTCCATGGGGTCGGCGTCCTCGGACTCTTCATAGTGGTCTCGAGGACGCTTGTTGTTGCCGGTGGTGGTGGTCCAAGAACCACAGGGAGCTGATCTGCGACCTAACCGGTCCTGGTCCTCTTGAACTGGAGGGTGGTTTGGAAGGCACCACCCTCGCTCGTCTTCTGCCGCTTGTTGGGGTCGCGGCGCTCAACAACGTCGACCTCCATTGGGTCGACGTCCTCGGACTCTTCGTCGCGGTCTCGAGGACGCTTGTTGTTGCTGTTGGTGGTGGTGGTGGTGGTAGTGGCAGTGGCGGACCTGCTCGCCGCGGACGTCATGAAGTCCCGAACGAACTTCAACGCCAGGAGGTGCAGCTGAGACGAGCACTGAGGCTCGGAGGTGATGTCGGGCAGCGTGAATCGGATGCCCCGGCACGTGCCAATGTAGCCCTCTGGGAGGGTGCCGTCGTCTGCCTCGATGTGCAGCTCGGAGGACAGGTCCACGGTGGGTGATTCTGGTGGAGAGTCGACCATCTCCACGGTGGGTGATTCTGGCGGGGAGTCGACCATCTCCACGTCTGGGCTCTCGCCATTTCGGCCTGAGGAAGAAGAGGTCCAGGACGTGGCGAAGGTGTTGTGTGTGTTGGGGTTCCAGGGAGAGCCGAGAGCAGGGCCAGGGAGCGATCCAACAGGGAGGGAAGACGAGAAGACGGGGGCAGCGAGGGGTTTAGTGGCCCAGGGGTTGAGAGGAGGTGTCCTAGAGGAACCGAAGGGAGGGAAGCGGGAGGCACCGTAGGCGGGAGGAGCAGAGGAGCGGAAGACGGGAGCAGCAGGGACATCTGGAGAAACGGAGGCAACGGGAGCAGAGGAGGGCCGAGGAGCAGAGCGTAGGGTGGCGGTACGGTTGATGCCGTACCTGGGAGGCAATTGATATCTTGGATACAGAGTCAGCTAACGTCTCACGTCCATGAATCGGCAGGTGTATCTACCCAGTTGCCCTGCTGAGATTGGCGGCTGCGCGGTTCCTAGGAACAGCAGCTGGATTGGCAGGACGGCGAGTCACATTCGCGGACTGCGTATCGGTCGTGCCGTTGGGAGGAGAAGGCGTCGTAGGCAGAGGCTCGAAGCGGTTGCTGGGCCAGAAGAAATTTGTGACGAAGGAGGGCATCGAGAAGGTGAAGGGAAAGACGCTGGAGAGAGGCATCTTGACAAGAGGTTGAGGGGTAGTTGATGGAAAGAGTTTGAGGAGTAGTTGATGAAAAAGAGTTTGAGAAGTAGTTGATGAAGAGATTGTGTTAAGATAGACAAAGTGGGCAGGTGCAGAGATGGTACTTGTGCTGGAAGCTTGTACTGTGGCTGCAGGGTTGATGCTGTGGTGGAGAGAAGAAGAGAAGGAGAGGGGGAGAATGTGCGGCGGAAGGGCTTTATGTAGCTATCGATCGAGCTGCGTTTGTTGCTGCGCGCCTGCGTGGCCGTGGTTGGTTGATCAGTGATATTATGTTATGGCGAGGGCAGCGCTGGGCACAACCACGGCGAGCGATGACGTCGGCTGGCAAGGCAGAAATCTGCTCGGAAAACAATGCACAGCATTCGAATAGACTGTCAATAGAAGCTGCAGTAGATATTGTACTAATTGCTTAAGATGTATACTATATATGAGGGTTATATACTACCTGGGAGGCAGGTGAGGCACGCCATGATACAGCGTACGTGCTATTTGGACTGAAACTCGTCCGCAGCTTTGGGAGACGGCGGAGCAACGTAGCTCCCTTGATGGGTTTGTACTGCTTCCAATACCTCCAATCCCGCATCTGACCTTGGCCCAGTGAAGTTCTTTCGTCCGTCGACGAACCACTGTACAGTGCTGATTACGATGATGATAGCGAAGGCCACAATGCAATAATCTGGTAAAAGTCAGTATATCGCCTCGACACTGATGAATCCTACTCACTCATATTGCTCCCAGTCACAGGAAGCTCCGGCGGAAAGAGGAAAAGGACGGTTGTTACAATGACATAAACAACGCCTAGTATATTGGCGAACCAAGCGAACGCGGTGGGCAGAACGAACGCCCTCGGCGGCAGCATCTTCCTACCACGCATCAGATTGATGGCGACCGGCATCGCGTAGCTGACACCGAGGGCGACAACTGAAGCCGAGATGAGGGCATTGAAAGCGCTGCTTGAGCCCAAGAAGATGAACCCAAAGATAATTGTCAAAGCAGTCGTAACCAGGAGAGCATTGAGAGGTTGTCCCAGCCTCGGATGCACTTTGGCGAAATACTTGGAAGCGGGCAGTCCACCGTCTCTTGCAAAAGCGTACGTCATCCGCGAGGAGGTGGTCATAATGGATGTAGTCGCGAAGAGAAGACACAAAAGCGGAAACACAAGCAAGCATACGGTGCCCGCGCGACTCTTCGTTGCATGCTCGAGGATGTAGACAAGCGGTCCTGTCGGAGAAGATATAATGGCTTCAGCATCTCCTCCCGAAACGAAAAGCATGACCATTAGGAAGACGAATCCGGTGAATGTTCCAATAGCGACGCAGTAGATCATAATTTTGGGTCCTTCTACGGAAGGATTCGGTATCTCTTCGATCATATGGGCGACAGCGTCGTATCCCGTGAGTCCCAAGCCCCCCTGGAGTAGTCCTAGAAGCCAGGAAATCCCATCAGGCCATCCTGTCTCATTGATAAAATCGGTAAAAACGAACTTTGCCGAAGCGTAATTGGGTGATGCGCAAGCGAGAACTGTGATGGAAATGATGAAGAAGCCGGCAATGGACCAGGTAATGGCTCCTTTGTTAACATATGGTAGGAGATCGTTCATGAAAGCATTAATGAGGAAGGCGATTACAGTATACACAATGTATATAAGGAACTGGTGCCATCGTTCCGCAACATAGGTAGGATGGAACAATGCAATAATACCGACAATGAGTTGAGAGCCGAGAAGACCTCCAGAGCAAACGAGTGCTATCCACCTAGCATACGAGACAAAAGTTAGCGGAAGTAGCTAATAAGGAAGATGAAGACCTCTCGACACCGAGTCCCAGCACTCTCACCACCATCTTCCATCCCGGAAACACATACCCTGATACATTGATCCAACCAGTGATCCACGACAGAAGCGGTACCCATCTCTTCCACGAAATAACGGCCACCCAATGATACCTAAAAAGTCAGCCTCTCGTACCCAGTGTCTACAGCTTCAACTTACTGGCCACCTGCTGTCGGATACGCTGAAAGAAACTCGGCAAGACTAGCCGCCAGGCACAAATTACACACCCCCGCTGTGATCAATCCCCAAATCACACTGGTAGACCCTCCACTCGGTAGCGCGAGGGAAAGTGAAGTCGAGAGTGCAGTCCAAGAGTTCAGAATTGCGAACGCCAATCCCAGCATAGAAAGTGGCGAAAAGTTCCGTTGGAGTTCGCCTTTGTGCCCGAGGGCCTCCAATCGAAGGTCATCGGCATTATTATTCTTATCCAGATCCGCCATTTTGTCAGTACCGATACTCAATTAACTCTCGAATTTGAAAAAGATGAAATGAGCAAGAGAAGGATTTGAGGAGAGAAGACATGATGAAAAGTCTGCGATGGATATTACCCCCTCCCCCCAATTGGAGAACTAAATCCTAAGCAAACGGCGTGTAGGGCGATGCGAATCAATGGGTGATAAGGGTGAGGGGGGACGAATGGCCGACGATGTCATTAAGCGTTGTCGTCAGCGACGATGCGCGCGTTGATCGCGCACCCCTTTAGGAAAGTGTATCCGTAAATTGCCGGAGCTTTTTCTGGGGTAGAAAAAGGCTTAATTGAAGCGATGCATCCCAGAGCCGCATTAACCCATGCGAGAGAGAGAGAGAGAGAGTGGGCCAAAGAAACAGGGGATAGTTTTAGACGAATGTTTATGGAATTTTTCATTTCACATACCGAGTCGATTGAGGAACTGTCGCTGTCGTTTCGAGACCTATGGCATGGGCCTGGTTCTGATTCTGTGCTGGACCCTCCTTGGCCGGGGGAGAGAAATGCAGGTTCGCCTTGCGGTTCCGAGTCCCGTAGCAGCGTGTATTTGACGGCGTCGCGCGACACCATCCTAATGTTACTAATAAGGGCCCCGAGAAAATTATAGAGGAGATTGGGGGAAAACGAGCTAGGACCCACTATTGATATCTGTTGAGGTTATCCGTGCTCCTGCTGCCGCCGGATGGCCCTAGAAAAAATAGATGGGAATAGAGGATGGAAAGGAGAGATGGGAATGTCGCAGGAACCCCGCCCAGTTTTACAGGTGCCAGGACATGAGTGCCACCTTTTAATATTGCATTGTGTACATACTATGTGACTAAAAGCCATCCCGTTTTTACTTTGCGCCAAACAATTGTTAATTAACAATCCGAGTAGCAATCTAAAGACAATTATTAAATCCTTTGACCAGTCGAACTCGAGAAGTTCGGGCCTCATCACGTGATTACCCAGGGCAGAGCCTCCCCAATTCATTCGTACAAATCATTATATTTCAGCTAAAGAATCCACTTTCTAGTTACCTCTTTTCCTATAAGAGGAAAAAAACTCAATCATTAAGATTTATGCTTATTATTTGGGGTTGATGCTTGATTTCCCATTGATCCAATCAAACTTCAACCTTCGGCTAATCCGTGCCGAGACCGATACATAGCAACCAGCTCTATCACCGCGCGCGTACGTTTTCGCATGAACAAACCTTTATCAATATCTCAGATACACATATCTCCAAACAAGCTTTACAGGGTTCATATATATATTGTACCCACAATACATATTTTAGTCCTTTCATGACTCTCATTCATCATCTAACAAAAAGGACTGGAACAATATTCGGGACTTGGCAGAATTTGAATTCTTGCCTCGGCACACAGGCTCCCTCGACCACACACAATAACTTAGCAATTCTCTTCTACAGTTTAATTAATAGTTAATATTTCTAACATAGGAAGCTGTTAAAAGATAATTTGCAGACTATTACTTCTCTTTAGTTGCACGTGTAGCTATGCGTAGCTCCTATTGCGCCACAGAGCGGCAGATCGGCGGGCCGGTGTGTTAAGATCTAACGGCCATCACGGTGCTTCTCCAATTTGACCCATCATCTCCGCGGCCCATAGCTTAATACCACCGATATCAATAACACATCTGCAACCTTGTTCGCCATCATGGCGCTTCTCTGGCGACGGATAAAAGGCTCGCGCTCGCAGTCCTATGAGCATCTGCCCCTGAGTGAAGACGAGAAACAGACTCCTTCGATCCCTTCAAAGTACTACAAAAACGGCGCTCCCACATTTCGCACCATCGTGATTGCCTTTGTAGCGTTTGGCTCTCTTGTCGGTATCTATGGCTTCACCAGGTAGGCCTTCCCGTTTCTTTGCCTTGTTCCTTCTTGTATCGTTGACGGCCATTCGAAGGTCCCTCGCTGCCCCGGCCGGTAACAAGTCCTGCGATACCATCGACCATGGCTACCGCTGTAGCCCCGAAACCACACACTTCTGGGGCCAGTACTCCCTCTGGTTCTCTGTACCTTCCGAGATCTCTGTCGAACCACCATCGGGTTGCGATGTAAGCTTCGCATCTGTGCTATCGAGGCATGGTGGTCGCGATCCTACAGCCAACAAGGCTATTGCCTACGGCGCTCTCATCGGCTACATACAGAATTCAACCACCACGTTCACGGACGAGTTCGCGTTTTTGAAGGATTACCAATACACGCTGGGTGCCGATCAGTTGACGGACGCTGGGAGGCAAGAAATGGTGAATTCTGGGGCGCACTTCTACAGGCGGTACGCAAAGTTTCTGGAAAATAAAACACCATTTGTTAGGTCATCCGGGCAGGATCGAGTGATCGAAAGCGCAGAGAAATGGCTGGCAGGATTTGCTCAGGAAGGAAAGAGAGATGAGGTTGGGAAGATTGATGTCAGCATCCCGGAGACAAAGGGTCAGAACAACACGCTTTCCCACGAGATCTGCGCCAAATTCGAGAAAGGCCCTCTGGACAAGATTGGAGACAGCGCGCAGATGACGTGGATAGACAAGTTTATTCCATCGATTCAACAACGTGTCAATGCGAAACTGGGAGTCAAACTCACGCCGACGGAGACCATCTACTTAATGGATATGTGCCCCTTTGACACACTATCTTCCCCCACGGCTGCAGTATCCAAATTCTGCCACATCTTTACTGAGGACGAATGGCACCAGTACGACTACTACGAGACCCTGGGCAAATACTACGGTTACGGGAATGGTAATCCGCTTGGGCCTACACAAGGTGTCGGCTATGTTAACGAGCTGCTCGCACGTTTAACAGAAAAGCCGGTTGATGACCATACGAATACTAATTCGACTCTCGACTCCGATCCTTCTACCTTCCCCCTTGACCGTAAAGCCTACGCCGACTTTAGCCACGACAATGATATGAGCGCTATCTTCGCTGCCCTCGGTCTATACAATAGCACCAAGCCTTTGTCAAACAGCACGATCGAAGGCACGGATGAAACCCATGGGTTTTCTGCTGCATGGACAGTACCTTTCGCTGCAAGAATGTACGTCGAGAAACTGCAGTGCAAAGGAGAAAAAGAAGAGTTTGTGAGGGTGATCATGAACGATCGAGTTGCGCCTTTGGAATTCTGCGGGGGCGATGAGCATGGCCGCTGCACTTTGAGCAAGTTTGTCGAGAGTCAGAGTTTCGCCAGGAGTGGTGGGCACTGGGATCAGTGTTTTGCATGAGCATTTTGCATTAGCATTTTTCAAGACCGTAGATGCTCCTTTACAAATCGCATATAGAAGAAAGAATAAGTACAGTTGCGCAATCCACCAACGAAAATTCGAATGCATGTCTCTTTTTCCCTGTTCTCTTCTCCGAAACATTGTGCAGTCACAATTGAACCAGTGGTCGGAATCCTTTGTCTCTTGTGTTCTATTTTGATGCAGTCACAACCAAACAAAGAGCACAAACAATAGCATTGACGCATGTTCAAATGACACATCATTCGCACACCACGACGACCCATCCCCACAGCATCAGTTTGACAATCAAAAAAACCACAACCATACCCCCTTACCGAATGATCAGCAGGACTATAACTAGCACCACAAACAAATTTACAGAGAAACCATCGAGCAAACAACAAAATGGACTTCACATTCAGGGCATCCTCAAACCCCATACACGCACCGCTATTCAACGGCATATCCCAGGCTTCCAAATCCATTATTCCGGGTCTCCAAATGCCAACACCACCTCTCTCACGCCCTCAATCTCCATACTCATCGCCGCTCTCAAGCCCTCCACCATCTCTCCACACCCCATCACCAGCAACATATGCTTCTCTAAAACTCCGCTTCCAAAACACAATATGGAACGCCTACGACCACGCTCCAACCCGACCCTCAACTTCACCATCACCACCACCACAACAGCAACAACTACCCACTGTCTCAAGCACAAAACCAATACCATACCGACCGAGAAAGGCTCGAAATTGCACGTACCACCCCGGTCGCCGCCCTTTTACCTTCAACTATAAGAAAGACAGCGAGGAAAGCGGTATCCAGCGGTCAGTAGTGCCGTGTATGAAACCAGAGTGTGGGAATTGTCGGCGTTGGTATGGATCATTGATGGATCTGAGTGAGGAGGATTTTGATGACCGTAGAGCGGATGGGGGGGAGGAAATGGAGGTGGAGGTTGAGAGACCGCGTCGTGTTGTGGTACTTAGATTTAAGGATGCACGGATGAGACGAAGGTTTAAGAGGTTCGTTAGAAGTGGGGAGAGGTGATGAGGGAAAGTTGGGGTGATTGGGTTTTTTGGAGGAGAGGATGAGGAGGGAGTTTGAAGGGATTGTTAAGAGAGCGAGGAGGGTGTAGATTGAAAGTACGGGATTAGAGGTGGGCATAGTGTTACTGTGGAGGGAAAGCAGGATTCTTGAATGTAATCTTCTCTTTTACGGGAAGCGTGATTATTTGTTTCTGTTCGTTGCGTTTAGTATTTTCTCTTGAGCACGCGTGGCATATCAAGTAGTTCAAACATTAACAACACTGTATATGCTTTAAAGCTTTCACCTATTTCTTTCGCAATATGTATAGAAATCTCGATCTTTGAAACAACCTCTGTTTATCCATCTTCCCCCGTGTTTGTATATCTCTCCCTTCTAATCCCCCCTACCGTGTAACTGAAAACCCAACATAACTTCGCCCCCCATCTGAACATATAACGAGTTAACTTCATTTCCACTTTAGGGGCCTACAAGGCCCAAAAGTATAAAGGAAGAAACCCTTTTTGTGCCTCTATAAGCCTATCTAGGTAAAAAATATTAATCTCTACTCTAGAAGGGTGTAAAAAGGGTGTAAAAATAGAATTTTTTTATCTATGTACTCCTATTTTAGCTCTTAAAGCTCTACGGAAGAAAGATACTCTATCTAGATCTAAGGTAGATAAGATCCTATAATTATGGGACTCTAACAGCTATATCTAGCCTTATATACCCTTCTTCTAACTAAGTAAGTCCTTTTCTCCCTCTCCTTATTCTTCTTCTTATTGTTATTAGATACCCTAGGTGCCTCTTCTTATTCTTATAAAGGGGGGTTAAGGGGGAACGCCCTTATATCCTAATAGATACCCCTTCTTATAGACCCCCCTTTCTTATAGACCCCCTTCTTGTAGACTCCTAGTCCTAATTAACCTAGGGACAACTTATCACTACCTACTGGTCAAAGAGACTGGCATCAACAGAAATAAAAAAATAAATAAATAATTCTCGTCGTCACGGTACTCAAATCTCATCACAGTAAACCCTCCCACTCTCTTCCTCTCTCTCCGGCTTACCAAAACCAGCCAAGTTTCCGTTTCGTTTCCACGTTCCACAAAAACATCCTGCCCGCGCATCACATCTCACACCGTTCGTATACGACTACCGGTAAGAGAAAAAGAAAAAAAGAGCGCACGTGCGCGTGCGCGTGCGTGCATGAGAATAGAAATAAGCAAAATTCCCCGAAGAGGCTTGCTTGCCTTAGCTTACCTCATGGTTCGTTCGGCAGTTCCGAGACACCGGATATTGAACGATAGGTAGATGCCATCAGGCCGTCCGTCCGTACGAGGTGTTCAGCGCCTCGCGCGCTCGCGCGTTCGCGGCGTGAGATTACGAGGAAATGAACGGAGAGGGGAAAGAGACGTAGAGGAAGGAAGGAGAAAAAGATGCGTGGGTGTGTGTTTTGTGGGATAGAAGGGTTACTGGAAGGACGTATTGATGTATGTTCGAGTTTTTTTGAATAGATGATACTTACAGTATTTAAATAACTGTTCGTTGGGTGATTGATCGTTCCAAAGCCAAACCCACATAAATACTCGCAACACACTTCATCAACTTACCATTTCCCACCCAAAAAAACCAAACCCCCCACACTCTTCCCCCCCCCCATCCTCATAATCTCACACCATCCCATCTCATCTCACACCCTCTCTTCTAGACCCACCCAGCTGGATCCCCCCCACCACATAGCATCTATTTCCATCCTGCCCCCCTCGCCCTCATCATCATCATCTTCGTATTCCCACATGTGTGGCACCTACCCGCCTAACTTTCCCCATTCCATTACATTACCTATTACTCCTTCCAATCCTTACACACATACTAGGGGTTGACACGTCGGGTTGCGACGTTTCAGCAGCTAAGGGTGCATTAGTGTTCTGCGCTATTTAATTATAACGCTAATTAAAGAATATAAAACGCGTTTTATAGGCTAAAATTAGCCTTTCTATTTTATATAAATTAGCCTAAATAAATTATAATAAACTAGGAGCAACCTAAAGCTATAAATATATATATATAAAGCTATATATATAATTTTTTAGTGTTAAGAGCTATAATAGTAGCTATATATAGGCTATATATCTAATAAAATTTTAATACTATAATAGCTTAACTAATAGAGTAATATATTATAACTACTATATAATTATAAAGCTACGCCGTTTAAACTTTATACTTCTACACTTTTTAATTTAATTACTATAAAAATTATCTAAATCTATTAAAAATTAAAGTTATAAAGTAGAGTTAAAAATATATATATAAAGCGTATAATTTTTATCCCTTAGAGGAGCACTACTACTACTAAAAATTAAATTATAATACTAACTATATATAAAGCTTCTTTTTCTCTACTAATATAAATACTATTATTACTAACTCTATTAATACTTTTTTTAACTTTTTTTCTAAAAATAATTTAGTATATAATATAAGTAGCTACTTTATAAAAATATAAAAGCTTATTACTTAGGTCCTTTATTATAAAGCTAGCTAAACTATTTATAAAATCTTTACTAATATAGGCGTACCTAATAGTACTATAAAATAGGTTATTAACTACCCTAAAAGCCTTTTTTTTTTATAAATAGAGCTTATAAAGTTATCTTTAATAAAGAAGCTTAATAATATATTATTAACTTAATTACTACTAGCCTAAAAAAATAACGCCTTTTCTATAATAAAATTCTTACTTAAATAAATTAGTATCTAAGTATTAATATTAGCTATAGAACTATAATAAAAGCTCTCTACTATAAGAGCTTTTTTTATTATAAAGTAAAATACTATTTTTACTTTACTAATAAGTAGAAAAAAACCTATAAAAACTAATATAAAAATAAGTTTACCTAAAATAAAAATAATTAAAAATATATTATATTTAGTAATAAGGCTTTCTTTTATATTAAAAACTACTATATCTAGTATATTTTTTAACGTACTAATAAAAAGTTTTATAAAAATTATATAGCTTCTAAATTTAAAAAAGGCGCTACCTATATAGTTTATAAATAAATTACTTACGCCTATAAAAGCTTTTTAGTTAAGCTTAATAAAGCTATAGTAAATAAAGTTAATAGTAAGGTTTTTTATAAGTAGGTCCTACCTATAAAAAAAAGCTTTTTAACTTTTAAGTTAACTACTTACTATTATAAAGTATATATAATTTTATACTAAAAGTAACTAATTTTTTAATACTTAATAACTTTTACTATAACGTTACTTTTTAGTAAAATAACGCACCTATTTATATAAGCTACTATACTAGGTAGGCCCTTATAAAGGCTAAAATCCCTACTATATCTTAGTTAGCTTTTTTTTTTAAATCTTAACCTAATTAAAAATATCTAAAGTATTATAAAAAAGTAGATTTTAAAGTACCTACGCCGTCTAATAAGCTAATAAGCTATATATATAGTTATTTAAACTAAATAGAGCCGTATTAATAATAGCCTTATTAATACTCTTATTAATAGTATACTAAAGTAAGTATAAGCCTACTATACTAAAAATAGTAAGTATATTAGTAAATAATAGCTTCTTTTTACTTTTCTACTCTTTAAAGTAGTTCTCCTTAATAATTAGTACTTTACTTTTATACTTATTTAGTACTATTTTATACTTTAATTTATACTTTTTTATACTTTTTCCCTAGCTAGCTATTACTAATTACCTAATTTAAAAATTATAGAGCTTTATAAATACTAAAAAATTATATATTTATATATAAATTAATACCTAAGTTAATATATAATTATATAGGATTAAATTAATATTATAAGGTAATATTTTAAATAACACTTTATATTATTTAATAAGCTCTAACTAATAAAAACTAACGCAGCGCTATCTATCTAAAACCCGCTAAAATCAATCCCGATCCGTCGCAACCCGACGTGTCAACCCCCAGTACATACATACATACACGAGCTCGGGTCAGCGTGCGCCCGTCCGTCCGTCCGTCTCCCAAAAAAGAGAGAGACGAAAGGGCGGAGAGAGGGGGGGCCGAATGGCAGGAATCCGACTGGTGTTGGGGTACCTCTCGCCCGCTCACGGCCGCCGAAGGGGGGCGCGGGGTTCGTATAGGTATATGTACAATATATGACATGAGATGACACGACAGGATATGACGTGCGCACGTGTGCGTTCGTGCGTGAGTGTGTGGGCGCGCGCGTTGCGAAAGACGGCGGCGTAAGTTTTGATGGTGGTGGTGGTGGCTGAAAGGCTGAAGAATAAACGACTTGCACATGCGGGTTTATTGATTTGAGTGAAAGTGTATGGATTGGGGAAGAGGTGGGGGATGTTGAGTTCGGGATTGTGTTGGACATTGAGAATGTTGAGCCCGGCCGGTGAAGTCTTAGACTAGTTTAGACTAGACTACCCCAGGGGGTTCATTCGTTAGTTAGTTCTTCGTTTCGTACAGTAGAAAGAGTATTTAACTAAGTTAAGTAACATGTGAAGTAACTAAGTAAGTAGCTTGCTTGCTTTCTTACTTACATCGGTGAAACGCACGCAGTTCCCCGCGCGTGGCCTCGCGCGGGCGCACGCGAACAACAACGCATAATAATACACACATCTAGACATGAAGACTCTTTAACTACTCTTTTGTTATGCAATCATCTACTTAAAACATGTAAATGATTCCTAGAAAAAAGGTTTCCCGTTGAAAAACGTAGAAATTGACGCAACGTAAAATTCCCAACAAACATATTAAACGAGACCAAAAGAGGGCCATACATATCAACAACGGTCATAGTTTACGCGCGCATCGCGCATCACGCACTGTCTGCTCACACATACTGGCATCGTAGGGTCGTTCGCATTGATAAGTTACTTAGCTCTAACCAACTAACTTACATGTAACTACGTACCAAAAAAACAGAATCTCACGCTATCAAGCACACAAGCAGCGCAAACATCAGCAAATCAGCAAAGGCAAACCGCGTACCTTAACCCTAACCCTAACCCTACCCTAAAAGCTACATGTAAGTATGTACCTACCTTGTTTACAAAATACAAACAAAGCACCCACGCACTTCCCTCCTCTCTACCTCTGTCCTTCTCTCTCTCCTTCTCTCCCTCAGTATAACAAGCAAAAGAACAAGTATGCTATGCTGCGCTTGTAGCTTCTCCCTTATCATACCGTTATCCTTCCCTTGATATCCAAATTTATCCATCAGACAATATGTACATCAATGACAAGTATTAATGTTATACGCGGCGCCCCGTACTTTGTCTACCCAGCAGCCCGGATAGTAAGATTGTTGGGGGGGGATCTGAGCTCACTCAGCTGCTTGTGGTCTTTTGTTTTTCTTTTTCGCCCTTGTTTTCCCAGGGGGGTGGGCTGGGTTTTGGGGCCCGGGTTGGGCTGGGGGGGAGTTTGGAAAGGGGGGGTGAAGGTGAGGTGAGGTGAGATGGGATAACTGGGGAGGAGGGGACGGACGACAGGGATTCTGGAATCGTTGGAGGAGAGGGTTATGATGAAAGGGGGAGAAATTGGCGAAGGAAAATAGACAGAGAGATGGAGAATAGGGAAATATATGGGTGTGGTTGTAGTTTTTTTTTTAAAGATGGGGAGAAGTTTATTATGTGTAGGCTGCGCTTGCGTTGCACTGGACTGCTTCGCGCGCGCGCGCGTGTGCGCGTAAAAGGAGAAAGGGAAAAAAATGTAAAGAATGGAGGTTTTGTTGTTTATTTTTGTTGTTTTCTCTCTAGTACTTTTTTCTTCATTCATTAAACGATTATAACCCTAAAACTTAAAAACCCACCTACAAAAAACGTTGCTTACTTACGTCGTCCATCCCATCCTATCCCATCCCGCCCCATCCTCAGACAAACACCACCTCACCTACCTACATAACTCACCACTATACACCTTTCCCCACCTACCTACCTACCTACCTCCAACCTCCCCTCAGCCCCTTCAATCTCCCTCCCCCCATCCCAAACCCCAAAAAAAAAACCCCCCGTAACTCTAACTCTAACAACACACATCCATCCCATCCCATCCATCCATCCATCCATCCATCAAAAAAAAAATCCCAGCAAGTCGGAGACGACGACCCTTGTCGTTTTGCGCGCAAGGGGGGCTTTTTTTTCTCGTCTCCATTGAGTCAGGCCCTCGCTCGCGAGCTCACCCATGTCTTATTGGGTTTGCGCGCGCGCGGGGGCCCCCCGGGGAGGGGGGGGGGGG